>LR751447.1:12347-56764 GCA_902729485.2 Mus minutoides | reverse complement strand
TGAGAGCAAGATGTCCTTCAGTATGTACTTAAATAAAGTGTCATATTCATATAGAATATTTTTAGACATTTAGAAGAGAGCCAGAGGTCACTTGTGTAATATGTTCCCTCAATTTTGCCACAAGTTTTAAACTGCTCTGAAAAATAAAGAGTATTTTTAAAATAAATTCCCAAGCCACACTTACAAAAAAAAAAAAAAAAAATCCAAGATTTCTCAAAAAGCTAAAACTAGAACTGTCATACTCTACAGCTATACCACTCCTGGGAACATACTCAAATAAGTCTATGTCCTATAACAGAGATTGCACATCTGTGTTTATAGCTGATCTAGTCACAATACCTAGACAATGGAATCAGAGTATATGGTTATTAACTGATGGATAGATAAAAAATGTCATAAATTTATACAGTGGCATTCTATTCCATACTAAAGAAAAACTATGCAGGGAAATGGATAGAATTAGAAAATACTATACTTAGTAGGATGTATATATTCTCTCTCGTACGTGGATTCTAGATTTAAATATTTAGATTTTTATAGTTAATTGGGAGTCCCTATAAAAGTAAGGAAACAGGAAAAGAGCCATGAGAGTTTGGGGATGGTAAAGAGGTGTGGGGGTGGGGATGGGACAGTAGAACACAAAAAATAGAAGGGGCAAAGTTTGGGATGGAAGGGTTTAAGCATGATGGGAGAGATGGGATGAGAGAAGGGAAGTAGAGGGTCAACAACAACTGAAGATGGATGAGAAGCCATAAATAAACATAATGCTACTCCCAGAAGTCACAGATTTTTAACACGACATTCTAGTTCCAGGTACAAGCTATCTTCCTATGAGTTTTTGCTCAGGGAGCTGTCAGAACTTCCCAACATAATAATCCGGGTTAATGTCACTTAGTTGGTCACCAAAACTAGATAGTAAAACTTTACTGTTAAAGACACCACTCACTTTAGATACAGAACAGAAGAAAGAAAGAAAGAAAGAAAGAAAGAAAGAAAGAAAGAAAGAAAGAGAGAGAGAGAGAGAGAGAGAGAGAAGAAAAGAAAAGAAAAGAAAAGAAAAGAAAAGAAAAGAAAAGAAAAGAAAAGAAAAGAAAAGAAAAGAAAAGAACAGAGATGGAAGGCTTCTTCCTGATGGTTAATGTTCACAGTGCCAGGGCCTGTTATGGATGCTGCTGGCAAAGAAAATCCATCAAAAGTCCTACTCAGCTGAGAAGTCTGAGTGCTCTAATACTGACTTTCCAGGCAAGATATGCGGTAATGCAAGAGTAGCATGACAGTTCTGGGGTCAATCAACCATTTTCTGATTCATTCTAAATGCCCACAGGGGAAATGCATGCCTACTATTTCAACCCTGGTCAAAAGCTTGTAGTGAGAGAAGTCATAGGCTCCCAGGTGGGGAAGCAAAGAGGTCTACTATCAATGCTTAGCTAAGTGGATATAATAATAACAGTCTCCTCTACTGTGCTATGAAATAAAGAAGGATAATGGGAATGGATATGATCACAATAAGCTCTAGACACTTACAAAGTTGCCAAAAATTAAAAGTAAATAAAAATAAATGTGCCAGCTAAGTTAAGATATTAATAATGGCAGAAACATTGTATGCATGTAGAGATGGAACAAAGTGATGGCATTACATGTGATTTTCTGAAGCCTGAAACAGCTCTAAAAACAAAAGTCTATTTTTAAAATAATAATAAGTAAAATGTAACAGACAAAACTAAAACGTCATTTTTCCCATTTCAATTTTCATAATCTCTTTAAGTTTCCTCTGCCCTTTGCCCGACTTTCTATTATAATCTTCCATCCCTTCATATTACCCTCTCTGATCAATAGTCCACTCTGTCACAAGAGTGATAATTTTTAAATACAAAGACTATTTGGACTCTTAATACTTCAGTTGTTTCTCATGGTCTTCAAGATCCAATTTTGATTGAGAGCTGGGTTGTTTTGTCTGAGACCAGGTCTTACTTTATACTATAGGCTGTCCTTTGAGCCATTATCCTTCTGTCTCAAATCCTTAGTGCTGAGATTGCTGGCCTGTATCACCATGCCTCACCAGAATCATATTCTGAATTCTTTTGTTGTGTTTTTTGGGGGGGAGTAGGGGGTATTTACTATGTAGACAGTGTTCTACCTGCATGTCTGCCTGCATGTCAGAAGAGAGCACGAGATTTCATTATAGATGGTCTTGAGCCACCATGTGGTTGCTGGGAAGAGTAGCCAGTGATCTTAACATCTGAGCCACCTCTCCAGCATGGGTCACCACACTCTCACTCATTCCTTTCACCTCTCCATGAAGCCACTCATACTTCTCAACACCCAAGTATTAAATGCTTACAGGCGCTCACGTCTCCTGTTTTCCTACTTCTCAACCTGGGCACATATAAGACCTGCATCTCCTTTGGCCTTCCTTAAAATCAAAACATATCCCAGTGTAGTTAGCAAAACAGAAAATAAAATAATGGCAGCAAACTTCAAGTTGAAAATATGATCTTATGAACTTCTAACGGACATATCCAATAACATACTTTATTACATTCCAGTGAGATCCTGAGAAAGCACCCCAGCCTAACCTCTGACTTCAAGGATTGAAGAAAATCCTCTGAGAAAATCAAAAGGGAGGCCTCTTACTCAGCTATGTGTGTAATCATCTTTCCAAGCATGAATATATCTGAGCTGGACATCAGCCTGGTCCCAGTAAGGACTCCTGGGCCCTGCTCCCATGTCGCAATCAAAACAAAGTTAAAGAGAGCCCTAAGGAAGTTGGCAGGTCATCAGCTGTGCTGCAGTGGGTGTAGGCAGACTATTCCAGGTGACAGTGACTACTGCCATCGGAGGATGCCTGGACGTTGAATAAGTATTACACACACTCCATGAGCAAGGACAAGTCACTTGGGTCTGGGAGGAGGAGGTGAAGAGTCAAAGCAAAGGTTAAGGTCTGGATTAAAAACATGCCTGGTTCTCAAAGATCAAGCCAGGAGACAAGGTGTTTTATGAAATGCTGCAGACTAAAGAAAAAACAATGGATAAGCATTTTCATCCTTAAAAAAAAAAAATCAATGAAGTTGCCAGCATCTTAGTGAGACGCAGTGATAATTGCGAGCAATCTTCTATAAATCACAGATCTGCTTTCACTGTCGTGGGTGTGTAGATGGCAGGAGGGGATTTCATTTCTTTGTAACCCAAGTTGAGAGGCAGAGATCCAGGCAGGCTGAGCAGAGGGGAAAGTGTGATTTGAAGACTGTCAGACCATACAGGCAACAAGAGAATGTGATTATAGTCTTGCTCCTTAGTCTTGCCTACACCCAAGGTGGCCATAAGCTGGGTTAGGAATGGGGCTGAACCATTGGAGAAGGAAGCACAGCTCACTCGCAGTCACTTCTACTGCCACCTGGACAAGGTTTCCAGCCTCTCTCCTTGAATCTGCAGAACTGACTGGTCTACCACCTCTGCAGCACTAGTTCATGCCTTCGTTTCCAGCCCTTCATTTATTCATCTGTCATTCACCCAACAAATGCCCACTACAGCCAGTGGCAGGAGTTATGAAGATAAATAATAAGGCCAAAGGCATCCTTTGAACTAGGAAACTGACATCCTAGCCAGGGGAATAGACAAGAAATAGATGTATACATGGAAAAAATAATATCAGAGAATACTAAAAGCTATGACTTCTATTAAGAGAACAGAAAAATACTGCTTAGATCAAGAGTCCCAGAAAGGTCTCTTGAACATAACACTCACTTAGAGGGGAAAAAGCCTTGAGCCAAGATATTTTTTTACAAAGAAGCCAAAAATACACACTGAAGAAAAGGCAGCGTTTTCAAGAAGTGGATGCTGAGGAAAATGGATGGCTACATATAAAATAATGAAAATAGATCATCCTGCACAAAACTCAACTACAAATGGACCAAGGTCCTCAACATAACACCAGGTACCATGGATCTGATAAATGAGAAAGTATGGAATAGGCTGGAACTCATTGTCACATGGAAGGATTGTCCGAACAGGATGCTGATAGCACAAACATTAAATAAAATATTAATAAATAAGACTGCATGAAGTTAAAAAGCTTCTGTATACACCATTCAAGCAAAGCAGCAGCTGCTAAATGAAAAAATGTTTTTAACAATTGTACATCCAATAAAGAGTTAGCATCCAGAATATATAAAGAATTAAAAAAAAACAGCTGAATATCATAAAAACAAATATCCAAATTAAAAATAGAATACAGAAGAAAACAGAATTTTCAAACGATGAAACACACATGGCTAAAAACACTTTTGAAAGTGGCAACACCTTTAGCCAGTAAGGAAATGTGAATTAAAAGCTATTTGGAAGCCAGGCATGGTGTTGGAAATATAAATCCTAGCACCGGGGAGGCAGAGTCAGGAAAAGCGTGGTGAGGTTGAGGCCAGCCTGGTCTATCTATGATGCTCCAGGATAGTCAGGACTACATAGAAAGAACTTGCCTCACAAAAATCAAAAAGAAACCTACTTGCAGATTTCATCTTACCCCAATCAAAATGGTCAAGATGAATAAGACAATAATATCACATGCTGAGGAGGAGGTGGAGGAGGGGAAACACTGTCCTATGGCTGGTGGAATGCAAACTGGTACAGCCATGATGGAAAAAAGCTTGGAAGAGCCCCATGAAGCTGATAATTGATCTACCACAAAGTCCAACTGTATTCCCCCTCTTGGGCATATATACAAGGGCCTCTACATCCTAAAATAGAGATACATGCTCACCCATGTTCATGGCTGCTCTATTCATAATAGCCTAGATATCATCAACTGGTGAGTAAATAATAAAAATGTGATATATTTACACAATGGCCTATTATTCAGATGTTAACAAAAATGGGATTTTGCGGGGAATGGCAGCAGTCTGTGCCTTTAATCCCAGCACTCCAGAGGCAAAAACAGGTAGATCTTTACGATTTCAAGGAATGGTTGATTTACATAGTGAGTTATAAGACAGCCAATGCTATGTGGTTAGACCCTGTCTCAAAAAAGCAGGGGGTGGGGAGAAAAGGGGCATGGAAGAAGGAAGGAAGGAAGGAAGGAAGGAAGGAAGGAAGGAAGGAAGGAAGGAAGGGAGGAAGGGAGGGAGGGAGGAAGGAAGGAAGAAAGGGAGGAAGGAAGGGAGGAAGGAAGGAAGGAAGGAAGGAAGGAAGGAAGGAAGGAAGGAAAGAAAGAAAGAAAGAAAGAAAGAAAGAAAGAAAGAAAGAAAGAAAGAAAGAAAGAAAGAAAAAGAGAGAAGAGAGAAGAGAGAAGAGAGAAAAGGAAAGGAAGAGACAGGAAGCAAGGAAGGAAAGAAGAGAACAAGAAATGAAATAAGTAGTCAAATAGATGGAACTACAAAAAACCTCATCCTAAGTGAGGTAATCAAGATGGGAAAAAATTGCATGTTTTCTCTCACCTGTCTATTAGCTTAAGCCACATGTATTTCAATCATAATGACCACAGAGATTAGATAAATAGTAAAAGGAACTCCTCTAAAGTAGGTGAAATAAAATATATCTCTATGAAGAGAAAGAGACACTAGACTAAAAGGATTCAATGGGGAGGGAGATTGCAGGGCACAGTGAAAGGACCAATGTGGGGAGAGACAACAAAACAGTATTTTGAAAAGCCATATGAAAACCTGGTACCCTAGAAGCTTCCTAAAATATATACACATACAAAAGGAAAATATATGCCATATAATGGGGGAGACAATGAACCACTTAGACAGTTTATGCCACCAAATAAAAACTTCCTGTGCCGGGAATGGCTTCCATCATCTTGAGTCACTGGACAAAGAGGTCCTGTAGACTCCCTCAAACATCGCAGGTTATTACCAAGGCTAAGGGTTACTCTCCATTGCCTGATGATAATGTCCTGTTGCTGAGGACACAACTTCTCACGTCATCAAGCATGGGAAAATCCAGCTGGCATCCCTATTGACTAGCTTTCATATCCTGCAACAGTGCCATGCCTACAGGATACACTGGAGAGATGGTTGTACAAATGCTTTGGGAGTGTACTGGCTAGATTTGTCAACTTGACACAGCTGGAGTTATCACAGAGAAAGGAGCTTCAGTTGGGGAAATGCCTCCATGAGATCTAGCTGTGAGGCATTTTCTCAATTAGTGATCAAGGGCCCCTTGTAGGTGGGACCATCTCTGGGCTGGCAGTCTTGGGTTCTATAAGAGAGCAAGCTGAGCAAGCCAGGGGAAGCAAGCCAATAAAGAACATCCCTCCATGGCCTCTGCATCAGCTCCTGCTTCCTGACCTGCTTAAGTTCCAGTCCTGACTTCCTTTGGTGATGAACAGCAGTATGGAAGTGTAAGCTGAATAAACCCTTTCCTCCCCAACTTGCTTCTTGGTCATGATGTTTGTGCAGGAATAGAAACACTGACTAAGACAGGGAGTAACCAATGATTTCAGATTTAAGGCTCACTCCATGAGATGGAGTGGATGACTCCAGGGAAAGAATCTTTGAGACCCAACAGAATTGATGCACAAATGAACTCTTGGAAACTGTGACCACATTTCACAGGATCAAACCAGACAAAATCCTACTATCAAGGAAAGAATTGTCCAGACCCAAGAGGATTGATGGATTGATGCGCAAATGAACTCTTGGAGACTGTGAACTCATTGCACAGGATCAAACCAGACAAAATCCTATTACCAAGAAGAAGGTTTAAAAACCACCAAGCAGGTTCTGGGAATTGAAGCTCTGTCCCCTAGAAGGGGAGCCAGTGCCCACCAATAATAGGCCCAACTAAAGACACATTCCATGGGCAAGCACCAATCCCTGACACTAATCAAGATACTCTGTTATGCTTACAGACAGGAGTCTAGCATGACTATACTCTGAGAGGCTCCACCAGCAGCTGACTCAGATGAATGCAGAGACTCACAGCCAAAAAGTAGATGAAGGAAGCTTAGGGACTGTTATAGAAGAGTTAGTGGAAGGAATGTAGGCCGCAGTGGGGATAGGAACTCCACAGTAAGGTCAACAAAGTCAACTAACCTTGACTCTTGGGGCTCTCAGAGATGAAACCACCAACCAAAGAGAATACCAAAATAATATTTATACTATCAGGGTAAAATTTTCATTTTAGTATTCTGTATTCAATGATTCCTGAGATTGGTATCAGGATTAGAATAATAGAGAAATAGCTGATAGAATCTAGTTGCCCAATAATAATGAATGGGTGTGCTATAGGTTGGCCTCCAATTCAGGTTAAAATGAGATTTTCTACTAGGATTCAGCAGAGAGTTTGGGTGGTTAGCCGGGAGGTAAGGCTGCATTGTTTTGAAGTACGGAGGAAAGGGAGAAGGGCTAAGATTAGGACTGATATGATTAAAGCTACTTCCTAGTTTATTGTTGCATGGCATAGGCGAATAGGAAGTATCATTCTGGTTGAACATGGGGTAGTGTGTTTAGTGGGTTAACACCGTACTTGGCTGGACCTACCCCCTCAGATCATATGTAGCAGATGTGCACCTCAGTCTTAATGTGAGTCGCAAACTACTGGAGCAGGGGCTAACCCCAGAGGTGTTACCTGTCCTGTGGGATATTATGTTCTTCTAGCTGGGCTGCCTTGTCTGGCTTCAGTGGGAGAGGAGGTGTGTAGCCCTATAGAGACGTGATGCATCAGGGTTGGGGGGATACCCAGGGGGACCTCTACCCTCTCATAGGAGGAGGGAGGAAGGGAAAGAATTTGGGGAGGGGTGATGAGAAGGGGGAAGATAGTGATTGGGATGTAAAGTGAATAAATACAAATGAATTTTTAAAAAGAAGAAAAGGAAGTAGACACCAAGCCATACCTCAAACCAAGAAGCTGTTTGCAATTGATATCTTCTGTGAAAAGGAAAATCAGTTATGTTATGTAGAGTGTCTCTGGGTATATCAACCACACTCGAAGGCATTACCCATGGCCAAGAGTAATTGCCCAATACAAAACTGACTTCATGTTTTTCTGTATGTGTGCTTTTTGTTTTGTTTAGGGTTGGTATTTTTGTCTTGCTGGGTTTTTACTGATTGATTTTCATTTTTGTATTTTGAGAGAGAGAGAGAGAATATGAAGTTGGACAAATAAGAAAGTAAAGAGAACCTTGGGAGGGGGAGGTGTCAGTGGGAAAGGGGGGTGATATTAAAATTAATTTTTAATTTTTAAAAAATGATCCAGGCATGGTGCTATATGCCTTCAGTCCTAGTACTTGAGAGGCAGAGGCAGGCAGGATTGTTTTTTTTATAACACAAATTTTGTACCTCAAACATTCTAAGTGCATGGTTTGCTGATACTAAGATTGAACAGAATTAGAGATTTTTAGATTACTATAAGCAATGCATGTTTTGCTAGCTGCAGCTCAGAAACTAACAGTAGTATGGGTGGGCTCGGTGGAGACCAGGCAGTCTACACCACGTGGGGATAACCAGGAAGCAATGTCTGCTTGTTCCCACAGGAACTCTGTGATTCCTGAAGCATCCATGATGTGATTCACCACCTCATAGACATCTCACAGGACTGACTCCTAATAATTCAAGGGAATTCCCATGGGAACACTGCAAACTTAGAATGCCAGGAAGGCCCCACACCCACAGACTCCCTTCTGACTTTGGGGTTATACTAAGGAATGAAAACTGTTCTGTTGTGGAGAAAACTGTCACCTCTAGTTTGTCTCCAAGCACAGATCGATGGAAGGGTTTGGAGACACCGGGAGCTGTGATTTCTCAATCACTGGGTACTTCTAACAGGTTCAGTTATTTTACTTTTGAGGCAAAGCAGCGCACTCTTCCCTGGAGCAGATCTCTGTACTCAGAAAGCTGTTTTGCTAACAGTGACGTCTAACAAACGGCTTCTGTTTTACCTTCTTGTTGAATATTATCCACAAATCCCTTCCAAGACCTCACCAGTTGATGAGCTTTTTTAAAGGGGCAAGCACTTTGCTTCAAATGCCTAGGCTAAAACCCCTCTGATGAAAAGAGAAACAGGGTTTATTTTGACATAATGATCTATGCCAGATCTGCCCCAATGCACACAGGATGGGCAGCCACAGGGGCTGGGGTTAAGCCTCACTGGAAAACGGGTCAAACTGAACTCCCTGCAAACCAATTAGCAGCTCTACATTTGCACGATTATTTCTACCCATGCAGAAGAGACCTTGAACCAAAACTCACAACATGAACTGCTGATTACCTCCTGAAAAACATGCTCCAAGATGAGACGCAAGCCCAGAGGCTCAGATAAGAGAACATGCACAGAAGATTGAACAATCTTCCCAACAGAGAAAAGAGCTGAGAGACCACCATGAAGAACCATGGAGGTTTGAGTAAGTGTTTCCTTTCCAGGGGACTTGTTTTTTCATCACAAAATATTTCATAATAAATTCATATTCTTCCAAGATTGTCCATATAACAAAACAATAGCCACTGACATGTAAGGGCTTAGTGAACGCAGTGTTTTTCTTGTACAGTATTTCATTTAAAATGGAGAATATCTTTCTGGACTAGGAGGCCTTACTCAAATGACATGTCTCTTCAATACTTTTAGCAACAAAGACCTCAGGAGACAATACTTTCTAAATGATTTGTTTTCTGTTTTTTTTTTTTTCCCTTGTTCTGGTCAACCCCACTCGCTCCACTCGACCCCACTCACTCCAGTCGGCTCTGCTCGCTCCGGCCCTGCTCGCCGGCCATCCCTGCTCGCTTCCGCCATCCCTGTTCGGCCGGCTCGCTCCAGACAGCCCTGCTTGCTCCGGTTGGTCTCTCCGGTCCAAGGATTCCTTTATTATCATTCTTCATAAGTATGCTATAGCTGACTTCAGACGCACCAGAGGAGAGCGTCAGATCTCATTACGGGTGGTTGTAAGCCACCATGTGGTTGCTGGGATTTGAACTCATCACCTTCGGAAGAGCAGTCGGGTGCTCTTACCCACTGAGCCATCTCACCAGCCCCCTTCTGTTTTATTTTTATTGGTGTGTGTGTGTGTGTGTGTGTGTGTGTGTGTGTGTGTGTGTGTGCATTTGGGAGGTTGGTTTATATACAGGGTGTATGCAAAGGCCAGCGGAGGGCATAGGATCCCTTGGATCTTGAGTTATACATAGTTGTTAGATGTCTGCTTGCGGGAAGCTGAACTTGGGTTCTCTTGAAGATAAAGTGCTTATAACCAGTGAATGTTCTCTCCAGCCCCACAGTTTTGTTTCTATTTTAAGAGCTAGAAGAGGATGAATTTAAAATAAAAATGACAGAACTGGGTATGCAAGCTACGACTCGGGGAACGTGAGAAGGGTGTGGCCACACATAGTTGGTGGATTTGAGGCCAGGCCACATAGCATAAAGCTCTGCGTGGGCTCAGGCTCAGAAAACTGCTCCTGGAAAATAAATTTAGAATGGATTTTCACTGAAGAGTGAGAGGAATTGAAGTGAGGAGCAAACAGAAGAGATTAAGCGGATGCGCAAGTAAATAGACTCTACATCCGCCTGCAGATGGCTCTGGCTTCTTCTCCAGATCTGTTCAATTTACCCTGTGACCTTAGGGGAGCTGAGTAACCTTGGTCACCATTTCGCTAATGGGCAATGTGAGGAAGCGACTCTCTGCTACCTGCAAAGTGGGCTGCCCAGTGCCTGGCATAAGGTGGTGAGTGACAGTTGTCTGTCTGGACACCTCTGTCTCACAGCAGCCAGATCTCCTGAAGAGCAGACTGCCTACAAGCTGAGAGGCCACTTGGTTAAGTTAGGGCAGCTGTGTGTGAGCTCTGAGGACCTGCTTATTTCTGCCAATGGTCAAAAGGAGCTTTGAATTCAGAACAGTGACACCAGGAAGTAGGCTGGCCTAGAAGAGAGCTGCTAAGTAGGTCTTTCCTTCCTGTTGGTGGCAAATGCCAGCTGAAGTCACCAGGCCACTCTTCCTGATAGCTCCTTGGCTTATAATAACTGAGTCATTCTTTAACAAGTTTTGCTGCCATATCACTTGGTTGCCCAGCCTATATTTGGACCTGAAACACTCTTCTCTTAAGTTTTCTAAATAAGTTTTATTTGATCATTATTTGCAACTATCTCTCCTATGCAAAAAGTCTTATATAACCCAGTTTATCCTCAATTCTAATAACTTCACTTTTATCTTCTAACTGTGGTAACCTCTGACTATACCAGAATAGAAGTAATTTCACGAACACCAACTGTCCAGTGAACATTGTCTGAATAGCTGGTTGTCTACCAGCTGGTATAGGAACATTATCATACATGGTTGTCAATCATAATTGCTAAAGAGTATACGCAATTAGTCTCTCTACCTTGAGCTGGGAGGAACAGAAGGAAATTGTCTCATCGGGCACATTCAGTGTGGACCCATGATGTGTGTGGCCTTAGGTATATAACCAAACCCACTGTCAGCAAGCATTTTCTTCTAATGTTAAGGTTTGATCAGCAGACAAAGCATTAGGTTTCACTGTGGCAATTTCAAATATAATTTCTTACCTCCCGCCCCTCCCACTACCCTTCCATCATATCCAAGGGCTTCTTACCTGCTTCTATGTCACATGTGTTCAATTACCTCCTCTCCTCACCTGGCTCTCTTTCTGGTTCCCTGATCTATAATGTTATAGATATAAATCAATATAGATATAGATATATATAGATGTGTGTATCATATATACACACATATGTATGATTATGTATTTCATAAGTATAAAACTATACATGTATACATATATACATATATGCATGTGTATATATGTATATATGTGTATGTGTGTATATATATATAATTTACCTCTGAGAGTAAATTATGCTGTATGTGTCTGAGTCTGGGTAACATTGAGAAGATATTTCTTCCAGATCCATCCATTTTTTTCCTGTAAAATTTGTATTACCGTTTATCTTTGTGGTTGAATAAAATTTCACTGCATATAGAATCCCACTGTACACTTTTATTAGCCATTCACCTACTAATGGACATCTGGGCTGATCCCATTTCCTACATGGTGTGAATGGAGCAGCGATAAATTTTGGATGCACAGGTATCTCTATGGTGATATACATACTCTGCCAGGGATATGCCACAATTGTCCACAAGTACTTTTTATGTCTCTCTTTGACTTCTCCTAAATATCTTCTAATTTTAATCAATGTCACCAAGAGACTATACTCATATCGCTAACACTGGTACAAAACCAAATTAGCTTTAGCTAGAGACTTTCAGTAGGTCCTCAAATGACTCCTTTCCCCAAGCAAATTTTGAAGCAGTTGAGAAGTAAAACGCAGGGGAAAGGCTAGTGGGGGAGAGGAGCAGAAAAACAAGCTCCTCCTACATTAACCTAGACTCTAACCTGGAATCTAAGCAAGTCTCCACCTCACAGACTTAACTTCTCGAATTCTGTCCCCATGATTCCCTGGTATCTAATTTTGGTCTGCCTGGATTAGCTTTTCCCACTCCCATCTTGACCCACACAGCTGTGAGTTTTGTAGCAGCGGACGTCTGATTAAAAAGCCTGATGTGGCGGCACAGAGTTGTAACCCCAGCACTCCTGTGGCAAGACAGGAGATAGATATAGGATGATTGCCTAAATGTTCATGGGTCACCTAGCCTAGAGTACACAGCACAGCATAACAGAGTGGTGATACAGAGCATACGTCAACAAAGGGAAAGGAAAAGACCAATCCCTCAACATTATCCTCTGCATTTACCCACATTCATATATACCACTTACAATGATGATGATGATTTAAATGCTTCTAAAAAAAATTTTAAAGAAGTCCACTCAAAACCATAGCTGTCCTATGGTAAGAATTCTGGAATTTTGGTCTCCTTAAAAGCACAGAAATATTTTTAGAATGTGCTTTCATTTAAATCTCGGGTGTGGGGATATGGGGCGGCTTCAGTTATCCACAGCAGCTAGTGATGATTTGCCTCAAGATCTAGCAGAGGTGTGGTTTTGCCAGCTACAGATAGTTTCTGTGATTGTGTGACGTTTGGAATCCTGGGAACTTTTCGGCGGTTGTATAAATGCTAAAGCTCTGATAGATGTGGTTGATGGTTGGTGGCTATCCAGGAGGGCTGGTTGTGTTTTATTAGTAGTCATGTTCAAAGAAAAAACAAGGAGAAAGAAATTCAATTCAGGGATCTCTCTCTTTCTTTCTCCCCTCTAGTCTTCTTTCTCTCCTATCTAGTGATAGGGGTGAAACCAGGGGAGTAAAAGGTAGAAAAAAGAAGAACCCACAAAGTAGCCAAGTCTAGATACACTGTCCAAAATCCCAACCAGTAAGGGAATTGTTCTATATATCATAAAGCATCGCCCTATGAAGGATTCTTTAGTCATCTAATATCTAAATCCTCTGCAACAACATAGGGTATTTCTCTGAAGTAATGTTAGTAAGGAATGAAAAGCAAGTCATAAAATTATACATGCAGCACAGTAGCAACATTTAAAAACCTACACCTGGGAATAAAGCTTCAGATTGGGCCTGGAAAACAGGCAATTTGGGGGTTGGGGTACTGAGGTTCAACAAATGTTTTTGTTCTTTAATGCTTAAACAATTGAAGAAACCATGTTTGCTGTCTCTACTCAGTAATACTATATAGACAGAGTAACAGAAGCATGCCCATTGGTGGCAGTGAGAATCCCCCCACTCCAGAGCTGAGGGGTGCCGACTGCAGATCTCCAGCAGAGCTGAGGGGTGCCGACTGCAGATCTCCAGCAGAGCTGAGGGGTGCTGGCTGCAGATCTCCAGCAGAGCTGAGGGGTGCTGGCTGCAGATCTCCAGCAGAGCTGAGGGGTGCTGTCTGCAGATCTCCAGCAGAGCTGAGGGGTGCCGACTGCAGACCCCCCATGTCTGCCTGGTTTGGACTCAACCCCCGGGCCCTGCTGCTAACTCCATATGTCCTCACTTTTATTTTTAAGTCTTTTAAGAGTCTACGCCTGCTGCATTTTAACAGAAATGTTTTTCCCTTAGAAACGTAGATGCCAAATAGAAACACCACTAGACACCGTGATCCCCCCAAGATACGGTATTCTTACAGAGACCTGTTCAAAAACCCATGCCCTGGTATCATTTGAACAGATCTGGATTACCGTTGACAAAATTCACCGTTGTGGGAGTTAGAGTTCTTTCATTTGGGAAAGTTTTATAATGTAGTCAGCTTTAAGCTCTGTTTTTGTTTTGTTCTTTTTTTTTTTAATGTTTTTCTTGAAATGTATAGAGGGAAAGCACATACAAGCAGCACTCGGTGTAGGATGCAAACGAATGTCTACTACACAGATTCATTGGTTCAAAATATTTCCTGTCTCCAGAATTTACTTCTACCCAACCAGTTTCTCACCGACCTCCGATCTCTGTCTCAGTGGGCATGCCCTCTAAAGTGAGGGACAAAGAGTCCAGAGTCATTAGTGTACAACCCCGAGTCCTGGCAACTTTCCTCAGACATGAATGCCTGGCCCCAGGTTTTACAAAAATGTTCACAGCTTCAGAAACATCAGACAAGGCCCAAAGACAAAACAGAGAAAGCTAGCTCTGGAGCATGTAAGGTGGAAGGCAAGAGAGTCTGACAGCTGAACAAACTGTGGGGATTCTCGCTCGGTGGGGGGGGGGGGGGGGGGGGGGGGGGGGGGGGGGGGGGGGGGGGGGGGGGGGGGAATGGGGATGGATGGGAACTGAAAAGAAGAAAACACAAAAATATGAGCAGCCATGGAGTGAGACCCTAAAACTTGTTTCTTCGTTCAACGGGAGCAGGAACAAATCTAAAATCTAAGAGCTGACAGATGCAGGCTATGTAATAGCAGACAGTGTGCATAAAAACACATGAGCCTTGTCCAAGGCTACACTCTTCCTCCCTCCGGTCTCACTCAGATTCTCTTCAAGGTTAACCAGCTGAACTTGGCCTTGGGAAATGCTTTGTCCCCTTTGAAGCATGTTTTCTGTCAATCTTTTTTATATTGTCACATACAGTTGTCCGAGTCCCTGCACCCTTCCGTGTTTGCTGCAAATCGTTCATCTTCTCCTGTATTGTGTTTACCATGCTGTCTAATAATTACTGTTAGGCTAGATCCAAGATCTAGCTTTAAATATTCCTTGAAAATAAGGACCTAGTTATATCAACCTCTACTAGTATGCTAGAGAGGTTTTTGGCAGCTAGTAGGAGTATGCCTCCCACTCCTGCTGCCGTGCTTTCCCTACCATGATATATACCCTCAATCTCTGAGCTAAAATAAACTCTTCTCACCGTAAATGGAGGGAACAAGCCAAGTAATGGAGAGATGGCTCGGTAATAAGAGCACATGCCACTCTTGCAGAGGTGGGCTCGCAACCATCTCTAATCTACTTCCAGAGGCTCCAACATGCTTCTGTGACCTCCTCAGGCACCAGGTATGCAGGTGGCGCACGTATGTACGCATAGGCTAAACACTCACACAGATAAAATAAATAAGTAAATTTTTAACAAGTTTGCTACCTGCTTTTCAGGTTATGTTGAAAAAACAAATGTGAAAAACAAAACATCTTTGACATCTCTAAAGTAATATTGCTAAAATGCCCTTTAATTTTGCAGGGAGAATTAATACAGTGACTTTTGTTCATTTTTCAAGACGTCAATATTTTGGTTGTGTTTATGAAATTCAAACAAGCTATTTGCAGACTATTAAAGTGAGTTGAAAGAGTGACGTCCAATAAAGTAAATATTACTTTTTTATTTACTTTAAATAAATATTTATTAAATATTTAAATAAAATAGTATTTATTTACTAAAAATAAATAAAATAAAATATTATTATTTATTTATTTATTCATTCATTTGCTAAGCATGTACTGCCACTAAGCAAGTTCATCCCGGCCTGAGGAAGCCAAGTCCCCATAGCATCGGGTTAATAAAGGCCAAGAGAGATTTTCTGCAGAGATTAAGCACCAAGGCTGTATCAGACAAAAAAAAAAAAAAAAAAAAATGTGGAGAGTCATGGAAATGTCCTGGTACATTAAAAGTAAGAGGTGTTAGAATTCACTGATCTAAGAGCTTTGGATTGGTCACCTTTTCTCTTTCCAACAGAAGAATATCAATATTTTAATAGTTCTTCAACTGAATGGTTTTTATAGGAATATCGTTAAGCTCTGAAGACCCAATAAAAGCTAGATAATTACAGAGAAAAATCGTCCCCAGAATTTTACAGATTCAGGTTCATTTGAAAGGGAACCTACTGTTCTCCTTTGTAAAGAGCCCAGAGATTATAGAGAACATTCAGTGTTACATTCAGGACGGTTCTGAGCAAGCTAAGATGGCTAGTCACCCTGACTTCTGGCTTTGGAAACCACTAACTGAATGCCTCCAAATTCTCATTCCAAGTATCAGTTTCCTCCTGTCTGAAACAGGGAAGGTGTAAAAATGCAAGCACAGTGCCTAGGAAGTTCAAATTGTATCCGCCATCAACTTTTTTTTTTAATTGAATTTTTTTTAATTAGAGAATTTCTTCATTTCCCGACAGCAACTTTAATGACTAATATACTGAATAAAACTACAAAGACCCACCAAACACTGTATTGGACTTTCTCTTTGTCAGAGAAGTTATTTGACTGATGATATTTGTGTTATTTGGTGATGCTCTTTCCAATGTAACAAATCATCTGCATGAAGGACTAACCTGGAAGCCCTAGGGCGGTGAGTCAGCAAATCTTGGCTTCTGCTCCTTTTCTCTTGGAAAAAAAAAAAAATATATATATATATATATATATATATATATATATATATATATATATATATATANGGCAGCTATGAGTCAAATCTCTGCCACAAAGAACACAATGAAAGACCAGCTGCGGCAGGAAGCACAGGCAGGCCCACAGGGCAGCTCCAGAGACACCGAAGGAAGTTGGCAAGATAGTGTTTGACGCTGGGTTTTTCAGAATCAAGAGGCTTGTGTCTTCTACCATAAGGACAGATCCACCCACTTGGGGACAATTGAATAAACTCACCCAGAGATCACAAAAGTGATCTCTGATACCGGGAAGCCACCATGTTTCTTGCTATGCTTGCTGAGGTTGCTATCTCAGTACTGTCTTCCGAACGTCGTTCTCAAAGATTTGGAACACCTATGTCTGCCAGCAAAGTTATGCCTGAGGGCAGGGGATCTTCTAAGACAGAAGACGCCACTGAAGAAGCAGGACCCTCAGAGCAGTGAGAATGAGCATGTTGATGGATATTTTCAGATCATCTAGAAAGCAGGTGCAGCCAAGTAGAAGACCCCACCCCCATGTCCTAGTAAACAAGATTTAAGCGTCTTAGAACATCCAAATCCTTACCCACCTGGCCTGGAGAACCCACATGCCAGGGATCCCCATACCCGGCTGGGATGGTCTGTGGCCGCTGGCACTTCAACCTTGGGGTCAAAGCAAGCATCTTTGGCTCCTCCTGAATTGTCATCTCCCATAGGACAGATTCACCCACTTAGGGACAAAAAAAAAGAAAAAAGAAAAGAAAAAAAGAAAAAGAAAAAGATCATCTGAACATTTCAAAGGTTTTGCAATTCATTGTGGTTTTGAAGAACAATAAATCCTGCTAAATGCCATTCAGTTTTTAAATGATATTTTAAAGATTTTATTCTTATTGCATTTATTTATGCTAGTTATTTGGGACTGTGTGTCTGCCATATGTGTGTGGGTGTCCGTGGAAGTCAAAGGAACGTGTCAATGTCCCTGAGGAAGTTTCAGGTGGAAGTGAATTGTCTGCTGCTGGTGCTTAGAATCAAATTCAGGTCCTCTAGATAGAGCAGAAAGTGCCCTTAACCACGGTGCCATCTCTTCAGTCCCAAGAGGCTTCTTTAAAGCATCTTTAGAGCATTGGTTTCATGTCAGTTCCAAAAATTTTTATTCTCTCTGCTTCTGAAACTTCATGTTCTCTGAGAACTCATCGTGTCCCTAAAGGAAGCAGGCGAATACTGTGTCATTAGTGAGACTGGCTTGGATCACATAGCTGGCTCTAGGTTAATGCCAAGATCCAAGGAACGCAGTGGACAAGGGCAGGACTCTGTGTGCCAAATGGCTCTGCCAGATATATTTCTGAGTTGGGAGGGTAAATAACCCTTCACATAATGTGAGTGTTGAAAAGTGACTTAGAAAGAAACTAAGTGTTATGTGTCCAGGTTACTGTGTAGAATCAGGGGCCCTCTGGTACAGTGGGGACATCAAGTCAAAGATACAGAAACAAGACATCCATGTGATCTATCTCAGGTGACAGCAATAACCTCCCCAGGTTGACTCAACATCAAAAGTGGAAGCAGAAAAAGAATGCCATTCATGGGACAGAGATACCACTGATGTCGATAAACTGTCATCCAGTTTGGGATCTGGGCAGAACCAGCCAAAAGAAGCAGGCAATTACTAGAACCAACAGGAGTTAAGTTCACAGAACCAGCTACAAATGTAAGAGTTATTTTAAAAAATATATTATTTTGAATTCAATACAAATGTCATCCGTCATGTTCAATTGGTTAGTTGATACAAACATAAAGCAACACTTCTACTAAATGTTAACATTTCTGTTGTGAAAAATATATATATATTCTCCAGTCGGCAATGTCTTCTGTGCATCTTCTAAGGCATTTATTGGCTGCATCATCTGCTCCCCTCCACCTTGACTGTCTTTAACCTGACAAGCAGGAAAATGATTCATGAGATCTGGCCAATCTTTTAAAAATGTAACTTGGCAGAAGAGTTACAAATGGCCGCCATAAGAAAGGGAGAGAAGGCTGGCAAGATGGCTCAGTGAGTTGGGTACTTCCCACCAACCCTGAAAGCCTGAGTCAATCCCCACAGAACCTGTATTGTAGAAGGAATATACCAACTTGCACAAGTTACTGCCTTTCACCAATACCCCTTGGTACACAAGCACATGCACACATAAGTAAATAGATTTTTTTTTAAAAAGTTGCAGCTAAAGACAGTAATAGCCTTGAAGTCTTTAGGAACTTATTCCACAAAGGAGAGGGGCAGGGGTTAGGGGCAGGGAAATCATATAAGGAGAAAAGAGAGAGTACACCACACTCTAAGGATATTAAAAACATCTAATATTCTCAAATAGCTTAGAAATGCCAAGCATGCTAAGAGAGCAAACACACATTCTTGTATTGAAAGTAAACAGAATAGCAAGAATGCCTTCTCAGGCTGTCTGGGCTACCGACACAATGTTAACAGATGACAGTGAGATAGGAAGGAATTCAATTTGGATTTTGCATTGGTTTGTTTTGTCAGCAAGCATGATTTTCATTCTGAATTTTACAGAACAAATACTGGTAGGTGCATACACTCCAATAAAGCAGCACCTGGCTTCTCTGGAGTGCTCCCCTTTCCTGGCTATGCAAACACACATTCTTGGGGTAGTTTGCTTAGAGAATAAGAATGTATAGCATTCTGTGGGATCGTGGAGACTAGGTGAACGTGTTTCCACTCATCTAAAAGAGATACAGATGGATCCTGTCATGTATGGACTAGTGAGCTTGACATAAAATGCAGGCACGTTTCTGGGATAGAGTATTAACAGATTAGTTTGTGAATACAGGCTAGGGAACATGGTGAATGCTAAAAAAAATCCAGTATACACATTAAGAGCAAATCATGTTAAAACAGCCAAACACACAAACATGTTTACTCACATGTGCATGCACACACATGTATGCATGCACACCCATACATGCACGCTCACACACACACACACACACACACACACACACACACATACACACTTGATGCACATGCACACATTAATGAAGCAAATGCTTCAGATGAATATTGATGGCCGAACAGCCCTTGTTAAAAGTTTCTATGACATCCTTATAGAAGAAATTTAAGTGTATAGAGAAATAAACACCAAGGGTGAGATCTAACTTAATGGTGATTATACTTGGCATCTTTCCAAAATACTATAAATTAACATAAGTTGTTGTATTTTGTCTGCATGTGGGAGATGTTTCCCCAGGGTGATCAACAGCAAATGATACCTTCATGATCAGCTATGTGAACTACAAGAAAAGGAGATATTTAATACATCAAGTGGAAGAATTCTTTGTTTTTAGGGGAAAGGAAATTAAATTCATGATGCTTTTGAAGCAAAAATAATTTTATTTGGACAATTGATCATTATTAGACATTTGGAATTGGATATGTGTTAGGAAATATTTAGAAGTTAGTTCTTGAGAAAATTCTATGAGTTCATTTTGCTACTAGATAAAGAATTACATCAATTAATTCTAGAAGTGTACTATTAAAATCACAGTATTCTATTTAGTATTTTTTAAAGAAGATATGAAGAGGACTTCAAAGGACCAGAGGAATTGGTTGATCTTTAAAGAAAATAAAGCCCTATGCTGCCAAGTGCACAATTATAGAAAGATATGATGAATATCTGAACAGCAATATGGAAAATCTTCTGGCTTTTCACTGAGTGCTTAACTTTAATGCTGATGTTGTAAGAAAGGATAGAATTTCAAGTGGGAACGTAGATTCTGTTTTTTAAAAATGTATACTTGGCTGGGCAGGTTGACCCAAGCCTATATTCACAGCCTTTAGAAGGCTGAAGGCAAGAAAATCAGGAATTTGAGAATGGAAGGCCAGTTCTAGACCATACATGCATTCATAGATAGATAGATAATTGATAGATGATAGATATATAGATAGATGATAGATTGATAAATGATTGATAAGGATAGATAGATAGATAGATAGATAGATAGATAGATAGATAATGTTACTGCATGAAACAAAGGGCATGATTGTCTCATCAATTCTGCCCAGGCTTGTTTTGTTATAAGAACCATAGATCATAAGGGGTGTTGACATACTGCAGTGCATTCAGTAGGGTAAGCTCAGGGAGATGTGGACACAAAATGACCTGGCCATATGAACAGATGAACGAAGTAGAGTTCTTTAGCAGAAAGGAAGGTTGCAAGGGTGTTGGTCTCTTCTATAGCCTGAAAGCTAACTTGGTAGAGCAGGGACCTGATGTGATTTCACAGGTAAATGCTTTCTGCATTAAATATCATTTGAAGCAAGTTACTAGGGTATTATAATAAAGTGAAAGAGGAAATGGTAATCATAGTATAGTAATAAACTTTGGGACAGAAACTGGTCCTTGTTTTGAATGTTTGCATATGCATACATGTGTGTGCCTATAAACACACATGTATAGCCACATGGAGGTTGCATAGAGTATGATTCTGTGGGCTTTTACTAATTAAGTAGTAGCTCTTATTCATAAATTTGGAGATGGTTGGGTAAACACTCAGGCCAAAGACAAAAGGAAAAAGGGTTTGTCCTTCTACTTCGGTATTCTTCCACAAGCAAAGAAAAAAATCACCAGGGAAGCATTAGAAGCAGACATCATAGCTCTAGCTCTGATCATCGTGCATCAGAGTTCAGGGGTTTGTTAGATACACCTTGCTGGATTCCACCCTCCCTTTCCAGCCCGGCATGCCTAAGCTAGAGCTCCGCGAAGTCTCTACTTCTAACAGACTCTCAAGTGATGCTCACGCTGTTGATCTAAAGAACAACTGTGACTACAGGTCTACTTGGATCATAAGTTAGCCTGTCTTAACTTCTCACCACCTGCTAAGAGCCCAGGTCCTGGATTCAACAGGAATGAATAGGAGATCTAAATCTCAACAAATTACCCAGTGTTTCCAATGCAAGTGTTACTCTGAGAAGTGCTGACTAAAGCCCCTTGTTCTTTGAGTATATTCACAATAGCAACTTTCTCTTATAGCCCCACAACCTCTCTTGCTCTTTGGAGGCTACATTTTGTTTTCTTTTGTTTGGTGCCAAGGAAGATCTCCAACTCAAAGTCCCCCTTCCTCGGTCTCTTGAGTTTTGGGATTTCAGTCTAATACCACCACATCTGGTTCCTACACATACGTTTGATGATGATAGGACTATAGGGACAGAGCCCTGGATTGACAATTGTAACTATTGATTTTGAGTGTCAGTCTCCAAATTCTATGCTTGCTATAAATAGTTCTAATAAAGGAGACCAGTTAAAGTCTCTTCTACATAGCACCAGCTTTGATTTGGGAAGTGGTTTTAAAATCCATGTGACATACCAGTGAACCCTGGACGCCAGAGACGACACAGCAGTCAGGGAGTGCAGGATCCTGAGCAATGCTGGAAGTATGTCTTTGAGATCATCAGGGACTTTTTGCTTACATGTCAAGTAGGTGGCCTAATTTCCCACCTTCAAAACATTCCCACTCAGCCTATGTAACCCATGGCTAGGCAGATACCCATCTCCCAGGTCTCTTGCGTAGGAAAGAGGAGACATTTCAACCAGTGTATATTAGTACAAAATAATAGGTTTTATTATGATATCTCAACACACACAAAAAAAGGGCAGTGTTTCCAGCAATGGTAGAAGCAAAGAGTTGGCACTGAGTGACATGTTTATTGGCGGCGGGAGAGTTGAGACTGTGGGAGGTAGTGTTTGGGACAAGTGGTCATCTTCAGAGTTAGGGTTCCCAGTCTTGTCCTCTAAAGTACAAAATAAGCTATTCTTAAAATGTGGATCAGTGCTGGCCCCACAGCACACTTACTGGTCTGTGGGAAGTATCTCCAAATTGGTGGGCATTGAGTAATGGATTTTATCTGAGGTTATGCACTAATAATTAATACCATTAGACACTGAAGCTATGTGTGTGTGTTGAGATATCATAATAAAACCTATTATTTTGTACTAATATACACTGGTTGAAAAAAAAGAAGGGGGGGACAGAAGGGATGGCTCCACAATGAGAGCACTGGCTGCTCTTGCTCAACACTTGGGTTCAGTCCACGGCACCAACATGACCATCTGTAACTCAGTTCCAGGAAATGGATCCAATGCCTTCTTCTGGCCTCTGTGAGCACACAGTGCACAGACATGCAGGCAAATAAACACACATAAAATAAATCTTAAAAAAAAATAAATTCACGATGGCCCATTACTTTTCAAATTCAACAAAATGGTTCAAGTTCCATGGTTTTATAAATATATTTAACCGTCCTTCCCCCTAAGGAAACTCAGAGTTTGGATACCATCCCTGTTACTTGGTAGTTATAGCTTTGGGAAAGGTCAACTTCTATAGAATTGAGATAGATAGATAGATAGATAGATAGATAGATAGATAGATAGATAGGTGGGTGGGTGGATAGATGGGGTGGGTGGGTAGATGGGTGGGTAGATAGGTGGGTAGATAGATGGGTAGACAGATAGATGGGTAGATAAATAGATAAACTTATTTCTACCTCATGTGGTGTTAAAGATTAAATGGCATAAAATATCCAAAGTAGTTGTAACCAAGTCTACATTCTAGAAACTACTCGGTCAGAATCACACAATTTCTTGACATGGAGTTTTCTAAAATGTCATTTCTCTCCAGGAGTCTTTTCCCACACCATTGCTCACTGGCCTCTGGGAAGAATCTTTGAGTAAGCCTAACAATGTCTGATACGTATCTGAAACATAGTACCAGGCAACTCACTATTGCAACAAATAAAACAAAACAAAAGTGACCGTTTGTGCTGTCTCATTTCAATGGCAAATCCAAACAGAGTATCTGTGGTGCTTCTCCTTTGGAATTCTAAAAATGTGGAAAGCCCCAGTAATCAAACACCCTAAGACAGTGACTCAGCTGGAAGCCTGGATCTGCTCCAATCTAAGATCTGAGAAGACCTAGCTTATGCTCTGCCTCTGACACACAGGGACTTTCCTCCTGCCTCTGACCTGTGTCTTGTAACTGACCTTCAGCTTCAACTTCATAGCTAGCTATGTGGTCAATGTCCCTTGAAATGTCCACTCAGTCTGAATCAATTATTCATCTGCTTCCTAGGTGGTACTGTGATGTTGTTGCCAAGTATGCCCTAATAAACATCGTGGTTACAGGAATGGGTTCGGTCTGACTATGCTAGAGTTGCATATATCCTTTCCAGCCACTATTATGGACAATGATCCCCACCACCATTTCAATGGTCAGTTAGTTTTACTATAATGCTGTTTCTCCATTCCACCTCAGAGATCTGGGGACTTTTGTAGCATGGACAAATGGAAAATATCTGCACAGTCATGCTTCATGTCCTTCCAAAGGAAATAGGGGTCTGCTTCCAAACTACATGGATTGCAGAATCTTGGAGGCTTTAGTTGGAGAGAATGGCCTTCCTCCTGGAAAATTCCTGATGAACTGGAATTTCTTCAGCCAGCTATCTTAAGGACCCATACGCAACACCCCCCCCCCCATATCACTGTGTTAATTATATAGACTGAGCACATTTGAGATAATAATGGCATTACCCTCTGTTGGCATGTCATTTCGGTTTACTCTTACCTTTTTACACTATATATACACATTAAGTGTATGTCTGCGGGCGGGGGTAGGGGGGCTTGTATTTGGGCTCAAAAAAGTCTCCACAGTATATAATCTGCTCATTCCGAGTCAGTTACAGCCTACTCCTTAAATCATTTCCTTAATTGGTTCTTTATCTCCTTACTAATCACTGACTGATGCACAATACTGCCACCTTCAGGTAGTTCCAGAAAATGCCATTTGATAAGGAAAAAAAAATGTTAACATTGGTATGAGGCTGGAGTGAGTACCCACAAGAAATGGACAAAACAATATTTGTTTGCATTGCAAGCTGGGAAAGAAAGGACTGTGCTGTTGGGATGTCCCAACAATTGTGAGGAGGGAATTTTGGTTGTTTTAAGGGAAGCATGTAAAAGCAGGCATTTGTGAGAGTTCTTGGGGGTTTCCACAAGAGTGGGATGAGCGTCCCAGCTCCAAATGCTTAAGGAGCTGCTACTCAGGAATGAAATGTCAGCTTGCATAGTTTGCTCACTATTGACCACACTGCCTGAAATATGTGTGTTTCTGCGGAAGTGCTTTTTGTCATCAAGGTCACTTTGAGGTCCCTCTGTCTCCTGGTTTTCTTTTGTGTCTGAATGTCACCAGTGTTCTTTCTGATGATCCCACGTTAGTGTGCAATCAAAAGACATTTTTGTCCCACTCCATGGGACTGTAAATGAATGGTGCCACTCACAGAAGCCTAGGAGCATTTTGCTTTGATCTCTAAGTAGCTCAGCCTTCCAATGGCTCTGACTATCACAGGCACTTTCTGCTCGAATGTCTGAGAATCCATGACAGCCATTAGGCAAGTTGGAGCAGGCTCTCTGGTCAGGCCCTAGCCAGGCAGGCTGGCCACGAGCAATTCACCTTCAGCATGCTCTCCCCTCTTTCCTGTCCTGTGGAGAACAGAAACTCCTCAGGAAAGGTCAGTGAGAGGCTAACCTGCCTCCCACGCAGAACAGGTTTAGTGCAGCTACTGCTGTACCCCAACTCTGGCCATCGGAGAGGGTGAGCTTTTATTATTTTCAAATAAGCTGTTTATCAAACTATAAGGTGTTAATTATATTTCTACCTTTGATGTATGGAAGATGATCAGAAATCCCAGCCACTTTCCCTATTTTGTTCAGCTCATGATATGTTACTATAGGTAAACATCTGCTTTCTTGGATTTCTGCATGAAAGCTATTTTAATATGGCCCAAGAAATCCACAGACTGCTAGAAACTTCCAAGCGACATTTTCGGCTTCCCCATGAACATTGATCAGGACTGTCCCTGAAAGTGAGTGTTGAGCCAGCCAGCATAATGAGGGGAACAGAGGACCCATGGTCCTGATGGGAAGGAAAGGAACTTTCTACAAAAGCAGAAAAGGGGAGGCCTCAAGGGAGAAGATCAGGGTTTTGTCTAACCAATTACACTCTCATCGAAGAGCATTTTACACACATATCTGAAGTTCAGTCGAAAACGCGACTTGTTCATTTTTATATTGACTGCTTTCTGGTCTAAGAATGTGTGTAACACAAAGAAGGGAGTATTAAAGAAGGAAGAAAAGGGAGGAGAAAGAATTGGAGATGGGGAGAGAGAAAGGGAGGGGAGGGAGGGGAAGGAGAGGAAGGGAAGGGAGAAAGGGAGGAAATGGGGAGGGGGAAGGAAGTGGGAGGGAGAAGTGACAGGAGGGAGAGAGAGAAGGAGGAAGGGGGAAGAGGGAGGGGATGGGAGGGGAGGAGAGGGAGGGGGAAGGAGAGAGCTTAGTAGAAACCAGTATCTAAGCAGTATGACACACTATATGACTCTCTCAAGTCACATCTCCAGCCCCACACAGTGCTGAGACCAAACAACCCGGCCAAATGATCATTGTTTATCTTTTACATTTAAAAAAAACCCTATAAATCACTGGTTCTCTAATAAAAGAGGATGCTGAAAGGCTATTAGAGAACAAAATATAATCTTATAATGGCAGATAATTAGCTTGAAATATGTCTGATACAGCAGTTTAGCTGAAGGATTAAATGCTATTGCAGAGAATTCCAGCAAGCCACGGTGCTCACAGTGGCAGGGTGAAACGGTGCAAGAGAGGGGAAGTGTTTCTCCCTGTATTACATTTGTCTCAGCATCCTATTCTGAATGCCTAATGTGTTTGCTTAAACTAATGACCACACTGAGTGCACTTAGGAGGCATAGTTTGAAGATTGGCATTTTAAATCTAACTGACCCAGTCTCTTAATTGTTATCTATGTTCAGCATGAAGACATTTTCTTTATGTACTGAAGGCTGAGCAGAATACAACATACTCGGGGGCCTTACCCATACAAAATCAAAGGCAGTGACTATGTGTTTGGGTCAACAAGAGCATATGAAATGCCCAGGAAACTGAAGCCAAGAGTTTCTGAATAAGGCATGTAAAGTATTGCATAAGATCTATTAAGGTGGCATGAGTTTGTGAACTCAGCATCCCAGAGGCTCTGGATTGACTACACAAATCCCACCCAGGCTAGCCAGGATTATACAGCAAACAGTCAGTGTCAAGAAAAAGACAAAATTGATACCAGCAAGAGTGCCCATTGTCACCTTATAAATCCACTTAACATGTAATTGTGGCGGAGGTAGGAAACAGCATCAAGAATAAACATCAAATAATGGATTGGGTCAAAATATTAACCTTGTGAGCCGGGGTTGGTGGCACNTTCAACCCTATAGGTGGAAGAATAACATGAACTAACTAGTACCCCCTGAGCTCATGTCTCTAGCTGCATATATAGAAGAGGATGGCCTAGTTTGCCATCATTGGGAAGAGAGGCCCCTTGGTCATGCAGACTTTATATGCCCCAGTACAGGGGAACGCCAGGGCCAAGATGTGGGAGCGGGTGGGTAGGGGAGCAGGGCTGGGAGGGGGGAGGGTATAGGGAACTTTCTGGATAACACTTGAAATGTAAATGAAGAAATTATCTAATAAATGTTGGAAAAAAAAAAAAGAAGTCTTTCATAGTGTGCCCTGTGAGAAGTCAATTCCAGCCAGTGTCAGCAACTAGATTGTGCATGTCTGTGGGCAGGGGAGATGTTTTATCTGTGTGACTAAAGTCAAGTCACATACCCATTCATGAGTTTCCAGTCTGAGTCTGTAAGACTTTCCTGCATGTTGTTTTATTCCCCTAAAGGATACTATGTTTAAGCTAATTCTTAAATTACATCATAGGCCAGAAGACATTAATGTCTTCAAGCCCCTTCAGGACTCCACATTAACAGTTGTCACCCAAACACCTTCCATAACTGATAAGCATCAACTCCTGTCCAGTCTTCATGACCCCATCATAGAGGAACAGACAAATGGAAGCTGCCGTCTAAGCAGAATGCTTTTTTTAATTAAATTTATTTTATTTATTCACGTTACAACCCAGTATCAGCCCCTCTTCTCCTCCCACTATCCCCTTATCTAAATCCTGCCCCTATCCACCTTAGAACATGAAGCTCCCATTCAGGAATCAACCACAATCCCCTATCCCTCTACCCCTCCACTCTGTGGATCCCACACCCATAACGGGACAACCTGGTCTGGCCTCAGTGGGAGAAGATGTGCCTAGTCCCACAGGAGAAGGCTTTCTTTTGGCCATTTCTAGATTCCTAAACTTGCCAAGGTTAACAATCATCATTGAGAAGCTTGTGGGGTCTAGATGCCTAGGAGTGCGTAAAGGAATCGACATTTGTTTGAGGGGTAAGTTTGGAGAGAAAAGCGGGTGTTGTAGAGGTGTTGGTTAGGTTATAAAGGAGAAATTGAAGTTATGTGAACAAAACCTAGGTGCTGTGCTTTCGACTTGCAGATTTCCCTCTTGATGGGTCCAAGCTGCCATTACAGTTTGCCTTCAGTTTTCTCGTGTGCTCCCTGCCCCTCAACAATAAAGCTGTCTTTGGAGTAATCCATGCACCTAATCACCCCTGCAATATTGAGGAGCACTAGAGAGCTTTGCAGATCTATAGACAGTAATGAGAAAACAAAACTTCAGAAATAGCCTCTTCCTGCTTACAGGGCCCAGAAAGATGTTAACTTTCAGAGCTGTGACAGCTCTCAGCTCTGAGGACACAATATCCCAGGATTTACGGTTCTAATGAGAACGTAATTGGTTAGGAGGAAACAAGGGGAGCATTTGACCAAAGAAATATGTCTGCAGGTAAATATCTCTGCAATTTGCTCATCCAAGCATATAACTGTTATACAATCGTGGGTTCGGTTTCCTACTATGAAGCCCAAGGACTGAAGGAAAAGGAAGAAGAGGAGAGGTAAATGGAAGGAAGGATGGATTTCCACAGGGTCTAAACATTGAAGGTGGCAGACAGTTAATAGCATGGGATTAGTACTCACCCGCTGACTGGACAGTTATTTATAGCACCGATTCTATGCCAGGTCTAGGTTTGGTTCTTGGGATGACGCCTGGTTTGCTATTTCCTAAAGTTCGTGGCGAGGCAAGGAAGATGGAAATCAAATGGCTACAAATGGAAAGCTAAAGAGGCAATGTGGTCCTCCCCCTCCTGCAAGGGTTTGCAAAGAAATCGGGGAAGAGAAAACAAGAGTCCTCCTAGTGCGTCTGCGCTTGCAGCTTTTCAACACAACAGGGAAACAGCGCACAGGGGCCATGTATGCCGCGAAATGTCCGTAGTCAAGGTTACTATTGTTATGACGAAACACCATGCCCAAAAGTGAGTTGAAGAGGAAAGGATTTATAGGGCTTACTCTTTGGTAGTTCATCACTGAAGGGAGTCAGGACAGGAACTCAAAGAGGGCAGTAACTTGGAGACAGGAGCTGATGCAGAGGCCATGGAGGAGTGAGTGTTCCTTACTAGCCTGCTTCCCTGGTTGGATCATCCAGCTTTCTTAAAGAGCCCAGCCCCAGAGATAGCACCACCCACAAGGGTCAGGGCTTTCCCCAATCAATCAGTAATTAAGAAAATGTCCTCCTGGCTTACCTCAGCCCAGTCTTATTGAGGCATTTTCTAACTGAGTTCCCTCCTCTCAGATGTCTTTAGCTCATGTCAAGTTAGCATAAAACTATCCAGCCCAAAAAGGTACATACAGTTTTAAAGGCTGTAGACCATGGCATCTGAACCATCTCACTTTGGGTGAAGATTGCATGGTAAATACAGGTGCAGGTGGCAAGAATCATCAATCTCCTGAGTGAGGAAGAAGATACAGCTGAGCAGAGTCAAGCCCAGTCTCCTACAATAACCCTGATGTGAAAACTCTCGTGGCCCTCAAGAAAATTCTCAGAGCATCTGCGCATTGACCTAGAGATATTTTTTAATAGATATTTTCTTTATTTACATTTCAAATGTTATCCGCTTTCCTGGTTTCCCCTCCAAAAACCCTAACCTCTCCCCTTTCCTCCTGCTCACCAGCTCACCCACTCTTGCTTCCTGGCCCTGACATTCCCCTACACTGAGGCATAGATCCTTCACAGGACCAAAGGTCTCTTCTCTCATTGATGTCCAACAAGGCCATCCTCTGCTACATATGCAGCTAGAGCCATGAGTCCCACCAGGTGTACTCTTTGATTGGTGGTTTAGTCCCTGGGAGCTCTGGGGATACTGGTTAGTTCATATTGTTATTCCTCCTATGGGGGCTGCCAACCCCTTCAGCTCCTTGGGTCCTTTCTCTATCTCTTTCATTGGGGACCCTGTGCTCAGTCCAAGACCTAAAGATATTTAACCTTAGTTTCACCTTGGACAGTGCCACCCTGGGACCTAGATTTTTGCCATAGTAGAGATTTGAAAGATATAAATAACATACAAACTACACTGCGGGAGAGGGATAATAGTAGTTTAATATCAAATTAACTGACAGAAATGACCAAACACAGAAAGAGTACAATTGTGGTTGACAAACTCAATCTGATCCCAGTCTGTTTTTAATTTTTTTTTGAAACTTTTATTTCTTTTTTTTTTCATTTTTTTTCTCTTTATTAGATATTTGCTTCATTTACATTTCACCTGTTATCCAGAAATTTTCCCTTACCCTCCCACGTCCCCACCCTGCTCCCCTACCCACCCCCTCCCACGTAATGGCTCTGGCATTCCCCTGTACTGGGGCATATAGAGTCTGTATGACCAAGGGGCCTCTCCTCCCAATGATAGCCAACTAGGCCATCTTCTTCCATATATGCAGCTAGAGACATTTTTAATATATTTTAACACTCCATATTCCATTCCCCGCCCCTCCCCATTCACACTATGACTTCCACATCCCTGCCCCCACCCCCCCACCCCACCTGACCTCTAAACTCCCTGGGGCCTCCAGTCTGGTGGTGTATGCTACTTGTTGAACTACTTGTTGGGTCTTTCGGAGGGCAGTCATGAGAGGCCCCTTTTTGTGAGCGCTCCGTAGCCTCAGTAATAGTGTCAGGCCTTGGGACCTCCCCTTGAGCTGGATCCCACTTTGGACCTGTTGCTGGACCTTCTTTTCCTCCGGCTCCTCTCCATTTCCATCCCTGTAATTCTTTCAGACAGGAACAATTATGGGTCAAAGATGTAACTGTGGTGTGGCAACCCCATCCCTCACTTGATGTCCTGTCTTCCTGCTGGAGGTGGGCTCTATAAGTTCCCTCTCCCTACCATCAGGCATTTCATCTAAGGTCCCTCCCTTTGAGTCCTGGGAGTCTTTCACTTCCCAAGTCTCTGGTGCATTCTGCCCTACCCTCCCCCCCCCCCCCCCCCCCCCCCACCCCCCCCCCCACCCCTGCAACCCCCCCAACCTCCTTTTTCCAGAGGTTGTCTGTTTACATTCTATCTGCTGGCCCTCAAGGCTTCATTCATTTTCCCTCACCCAATACTAGACCAGGTTTCCCTCTCCCATCCCAACTCCCCACCCCCATCCACTTTCCCCTCCCAGGTCTTTCCCTCCCTCCCCACTTGTGATTGATTGCTTTCTTCTCTCTCTCTCTCTCAAGTGGGACTGGGGTGTCCTCACTTGGGCACTTCAGTGTGTTGAGCTTTTTTAGTTCCGTGGACTGTATCTTGGGTATTCTGTATTTTTTTTTGGGGGGGGGTAATATCCACTTATTAGTGAGTACATACCATACATGACCTTTTGAGTCTGAGTTATCTCACTCAGGATGAATTTTCTAGTTCCACCCATTTGCCTGCAAAACTCAGGATGTCCTCATTACTAATAGCTAAGGAGTATTCCCTTGTGTAAATGAACCACATTTTCTGTATCCATTCATCTATCCTGAGACATCTAGGTTGTTTCCAGCTTATGGCTATCACAAATAAAGCCACTATGAACATGTACCCCTGTGGCATGGTGGGGCATCTTTTTGGTATAGCTAGGTCTTCAGGTAGATCTATTTCCAATTTCTGAGGAACTGCCAGATTGATTTCCAGAGTGGTTGTACCAGTTTGCAATCACACCAGCAATGGAGGAATGTTCCTCTTTCTCCACATCCTCTCCAACATGTGTTGTTACCTGAGGTTTTGATCTTAGCCATTCTGACTGGTGTAAGGTGGAATCTCAGGATCATTTTGATTTACATTTCTCTGATCACTAAAGACTTAGAACATTTCTTTAGGTGCTTCTCAGCCATTCGAGATTCCTCAGTTGTGAATTCTCAGTTTAGTTCTATAACCCATTTTTTTGATTGGGTTGTTTGTTTTTGTTTGTTTGTTTGTTTGTTTTTGGTGATTAACTTCTTGAGTTCTTTATATATTTTGTATTTTAGCCCTCTATCAGATGTGGGGTTAGCAAAGATTCCCCGTCTGTAGGTTGCAGATTTGTCTTCTTTGCCTTATAGAAGCTTTCCAGTTTCATGAGGTCTCGTTTATCAATTCTTGATCTTAGCACATGAGCTGTTGGAGTTCTGTTTAGCAAATTTCCCCCTGTGCCAATGAGTTCAAGGCTCTTCCCCACTTTTTCTTCTATTGGATTCAGTGTATCTAGTTTTATGTTGAGGTCCTTGATCCACTTGGAGTTGAGCTTTGTACAAGGTGACAAATATGGCTCTATTTTCATTCTTCTACATACAGACAGCCAGTTAGACCAGCACCATTTATTGAAGATGCTTTCTTTTTTCCATTGTATATTTTTGGTGTCTTTGTCAAAGTTTAGGTGTGAAGTTTTATTTCTGGATTTTCAATTCTATTCCATTGATCAATGTGTCTGCCTCTGTACCAATACCATGCAGTTTTTTATCACTATTGATCTATATAAATCTTGAGGTCAGGGGTGGTGATTCCCCCAGCTGTTCTTTTATTCTTAAGAATTGTTTTCACTATTCTGGGGTTTTGCCTTTCCAGATGAATTTACGAATTGTTCTTTCCATGTCTTTGAAGAATTGTGTTGGGATTTTGATGGGGATTGCATTGAATCTATAGATTGCCTTTGGTAGGATGTCCATTTTTACTGTATTAATTCTGCCAATCAATGAGCATGGGAGATCTCTCCATTTTCTGAGATCTTCTTCGATTTGTTTCTTGAGAGACTTGAAGTTATTGTCATACAGGTCTTTCATTTGTTTGGTTAGATTTACCCCACGATATTTTATACTATTTTTGGCTATTGTGAAGGGAATTATTTGCCTAATTTCTTTCTCAGCCTGTTTATCCTTTGTATAAAGGAAGGCTACTTATTTATTTGAGTTAATTTTATATCAGGCCACTTTGCTGAAGTTTATCAGCTGGAGAAGTTTTCTGGTAGAATTTTTGGGGTCACTTCTGTAAACTATCATATCATCTGCCAGTAGAGATACTTTTATTTCTTCTTTACCAATTTGTATCCCCTTGATCTCTTTTTGTTGTCTCATTGTTCTAGCTTACACAAGTACTATATTGAATAGATGTGGGGAGAGTGGGCATCCTTGTCTTGTCCCTGATTTCAGTGGAATTGCTTCAAGTATGTCTCCATTTAATTTGATATTGGCTGTTTGTTTGCAGTAAGTTGCTTTTATTATGTTTAAGTATGGGCCTTGAGTTCCTGATCTCTCTAATACTTTTAACATGAAGGGATGTTGTATTTTGTTAAATGCTTTTTCTCCATCTAAAGAGATGATCATGTGATTTTTTTCTATGAGTTTGTTTATATAGTGGATTACATTAATAGATTTTCATATATTAAATTAACCTTGCATCCCTGGGATAAAGCCTACTTGATTGTGGTAAATGATGGTTTTGATGTGTTCTTGGATTAGGTTTGCAAAAATTTTATTGAGTATTTTTGCATCTAAATTCATAAGCGAGATTAGTCTGAAGTTCTCCTTTTTGGTTGGGTCCTTGTGTGGTTTAGGTATCAGAGTAATTGTGGCTTCATAGAATGAGTTAGGTAGCATTCTTTCTGTTTCTATTTTATGGAATAGTTTGAGGAAAATTAGTATCAGGTTTTCTTTGAAGGTCTGGTAGAATTCTGTATTAAATCCATCTGGCCATGGGCTTTTTTTTTTTTTTTTTTGGTTGGGAGGTTTTTAATAACTTCTTGTATTTCCTTGTGTGATATGGGCCTGTTTAGATAGTTTACCTGCTCTTGATTTAATTTTGGTACTTGGCATCTGTCTAGAAAACCATCCATTTCATCTAGATTTTTCCAGATGTGTTGAGTATAGGCTTTTATAGTAGAATCTGATGGGTTTTTTTTAATTTCCTACATTTTTATTGTTATATCTCCCTTTTCATTTCTGATTCTATTAATCTGGATACTACCTCTTGGCCATTTAGTTAGTTTGGCTAGAAGTTTATCTATCTTGTTGATTCTTTCAAAGAACCATCTTTTGGTTTTGTAGATTCTTTGTATTGTTTTTGTTTTGTTTGTTTGTTTGTATTTGGTTGAGTTCATCCCTGAGTTTGACATTTCCTACCTTCTACTCCTCTTGGGCGGGTTTGCTTCTTTTTGTCCTAGAGCTCTCAGGTGTGCTGTTAAGTAGTTTGAGTAAGATCTCTCCAGTTTCTTTATCAGGGCACTTAGTGCTATGAACTCTCCTCTTAGCACTGCTTTCATTGTGTCCCATAAGTTTGGGTATGATATGTCAACATTTTCATTAAATTCCAGGAAGTCCTTAATTTCTTTCTTTATTTCTACCCTGACCAAGTTATCGTTAAGTAAAGAGTTGTTCAGTTTTCATGTGTATGTGAGTTTTTGGTAGTTTTTGCTGTTATTGAAGATCAGCCTTAGGCCATGGTGATTTGATAGGATGCATAGTATTATTTCAATCTTCTTGTATCTGTTGAGGGTTGTTTTGTAACCAATGATATGGTAGACTTTGGAGAACGTACCATGAGGTGCTGAGAAGAAGGTATATTCTTTTGTTTTAGGGTGAAGTGTTCTGTAGGTATCTGTTAAATCTGTTTGCTTCATAACCTATCTAAGTTTCACTGTGTCGCTATTTAGTTTCTGTTTCAATGGCCTGTCCATTGGTGAGGGTGAGATGTTGAAATCTCCCACTATTGTGTGGGGTTCCTGGATGCTTTAGTTTAGGAGTTTTTTATGTTTTGAATTTTCTTTGACAGTTGTGTCAATCTCTTCTACCTTATCTTCTACATCTGAGATTCTCTCTTCTATCTCTTGTATTCTGTTGGTAATACTTATACATCTGTAATTCCTGACCGCTTTCCTAGGTTTCCCATTTTCAATTTTGCCTCCATTTGTGTTTTCTTTATTGTTTCTACTTCCACTTTTAGGTCTTGGATCTCTTTATTCAACTCCTTCACCTGTTTGCCTGTGTTTTCCTGTATTTCTTTCAGTGAGTTATTGATATTCTCCTTAAAGGACTCTATTATCTTCATGAGATAGGATTTTAGGGCAGATTCCTGATTTTCAGGTGTGTTGGTGTATTCAGGGCTTGCTGTGGTGGGAGAATTGGGTTCTGATAATGCCCACTATTTTGACTTCTATTGCTTATGGTCTTGTGCTTGCCTTTTGCCATCTGGATATCCCTGGTGTTTGTTGGTCTGGGTGACTGTATGAAGTCTGCCTCTTTTGTCCCTGGGTTGCTTCAGGTCTCATGGTAGGCTTATGGCCCTGGCTGAATCAGACCACCTGTGGGGCCTTCCAACTGGGGGCTCTTCACAGAGGCAGAGAAGCTACTGATCTGTTGCCCTGGCTGCAGTAGCTCTCCTGGGAGGCCTTCAGACTATTGGGTCTTCAGTGGAGCAGTCAAACTATTTTCTAACTGCACTGAGAACAGTGGATCCTCAACTGCTCTGAGTGCAGTGGGTCCTCTAGGATGTATCGGGATATGGAGTCTTCATGGGAGCAGACCAACAAGGAGTCTGCCCCAGCAGAAGAACCAGACAGAAGGGGTGGAAGGGATGGAAGGAAGGGGATTGGTATTTGAGATGGTGGGGGTTTTGGTGGGTGATGGGACCTGAATCCACCAGGCTCCCAGCAGCAGCTCTGGGACTCGGGATGGAGGGTTGGGGGTAGTTCTTACCAACCGCTCTGAGTGCAGTGGGTCCTCTAGGATGTATCGGGATATGGAGTCTTCACGGGAGCAGACCAACTAGGAGTCTCCAGTCTAGTTTTGAACATAAATTTTTATCAATCCCCATTCCTGTGAGAAGGTCTTGGGACCTTTTCTCAGCATATGAACAGAAGTGAGTAGCTACTCAATAAAAGTTTTTTTCTATTATATTTATTTGAGTAGTAGATTTGGGTAAAAAATACAAAATATACAACTCATGAGAGCAAAGGCATACACCAGACCTGGTGATACATGTCTTGAATCCCAGCTACTTGGAACATAAAAGCCAGCAATGAATCTCAAAATAAATTTAAAATGAACACAATCAAGTTTATTTTATAAAAACCAGGATTACACTGATACCAAAACTTGATAAACACACACAAAGAAAGAAAACTATACTTAATCTCCCTGATGAACATGGATGAGAAACTCTTCATAAAATACTTGCAAACTGGATTCAGCAATACATCTCCTTAGATCATTCCCTTTACCCAACCACCTTATTGTATGAAAATTTATAGATGTAATATCTTATATTAATACATTTAATCACAGAAATCACATGATAACATCAATGGATGCAGAAAAGGCCTTTGACAAAGAACATCCTTTCATTATAAAAAAAAAAAAAAAGAAAACCTCTAAAGAAACTAAGAATATGTAAAACATAAGTCAACATAATAACAGCAACATACAGTAAAATTATGGCAAACATAATTAAGTGGCAAAATGGTTCCATGAAAGTCAGAGGCAAGACAACTGTACTCCCTTCTTATCTCTTCTTTAATACAATGCCAATGTGTGCATTATACAAATAAGACAAAAGACAGAAATAAGAGAGGTACAAATAGGAAATAAAGTCAAATTTTCCCTATTTTTAAACAATGTATAAAAGACATATAGACATATAAAAGATCATATAGACATTTCTGGGAAATTCTCAGACTGACACTTTCAGTAAAATGTAACGATTGAAAAAATTGTATAAAAATCAGTAGCTTACCTATTTAGCCATAAAAACACTCAGAAAGACATGGGAAAATCCACTTATAATAACTTTTAAAATATTAAAACCTTGGGATGAACTCAACTAAGATCGTGAAGAACCCTTATAATGAAAATTTTAAAATATTGAAGTCATTAAAGAAGATACTAGAAGACAGACAAACTTCCTAACTCACAGTTTGCTGAAATTAATATTGTGAAATGGCTATATTACTGAAAGCAATCTACATACTCAATGCAACTGCAAAAAGATTCTTACAGTATTCAATATAAATGCAGCAAAAAAATTAGAATTTTATGTGAGTTTAAAAAGCAATAGAGGAAAGAACAATGTGAAGAATTTTTTTAAAAAAATGAAAGGATGGGGGAATCAGAAGTATTAGGAGTTGGTAAAGATATAACATGGTACATGCACAAACATAGATATTATTAGAATGAAAGCTCCAGGACAAATAAAAATGTCAGGTGAGGTGGTGTATACTTATATTCCAGTGCTAGGGAGGCAGAGTCAGGAGGATACCCAGGGCTCACTGGCCAGTCCATCCTGCCTAACTGGTGAATCCATGGTCCAGGAGAGATACTGCCTCAAAGGAGGTAGTCAGCATTCCTGAGGATGACACCCAAGGTTGTTAGCCTCCACATAACCCTGTATACACATTTACCAGCACACACACAAACATGCACAGCAAAACCTGAGAATACAACAAAACACTGGTAAATAAATACATAAAATTCGTATTTATAATATAACTCAACGGAAAGTATGATATTAAAGGTAAATTATAATAGCACATTTGTAATTTGAAGAAAAATATACTCTTACCACACCATGCATACACATTCACGTGTGCGTTGGAGAAATAAGAATTGGGAGGGCCACGATTGAGGTTGTAGCATTTACAACTTAGCACAGTTAGCCTGCAGCTCAGTCCTACTGCAGCTCAGTCCTACTGCAGCTCAGTCCTACTGCAGCTCAGTCCTACTGCAGCTCAGTCCTACTGCAGCTCAGTCCTACTGCAGCTCAGTCCTACTGCAGCTCAGTCCTTCTCTATAATTTACTTAGTTGCATCATTTAATTTGGGAACTTGTTCCCTATCTCTTCGTCTGTTTCCCTTTGCAAATACTCGGTGGTAACTAATGTATTTTCCTCAAGAGTTTGCTGGGAGGCTTGGGTGAATTAAAGTGCATAAAGCATTTTTTAGCTCACAGTCAGCACTCAGTCCATGTGAATCCCTGTGATGGGAGGAAGACCACAATAAAAAAAAAAGACTCTCTTTCAACCATTTTCCACCCTGGGTTTATTTCATCACGCAACATGAATGGGATTCTGAGAGGTTTAAAAGTGAGTGTGATATGCCCTGTCTTCAGAGAGCAGAGTCCACCCCTAAACATGAGTGAGCAATGTATCTACTCAGTATTGTGCTGTAAAAGTGGTAGAGCAGTTGCCTGACCCAGCTTGAACATGTTGCAGACCTAATTTTTTGCTCCGCGTTATTTGAAAATGCTTCCTGTAATAAATTCACTCTGCTCCATACATAAGCTGTCATTCATCACTGCAATACTATTCTTTCGGGAGAACAGATTATGAATTGTGTAATAACTATGACCAATAATAAACAAGGCTATTTGCTGCTTGCTCTGAGGGATATAAATCAGCCTGAAGGTAGTTGCATTTCCTAACTACCCCCACCTCTCAAAGGGGAGCTATCTATTACTGCAAAGTATCTGCAATTTAAAATATTTGACTGATCAGCCCCAAATCAAGACAACTTGCGCCAATACTACGAAAAAAATTTTTTTTTAATTATTTCAGGATCGTTGCAAAGAATTCAGGGTATGTTCCCATCCCTAACCTTATAATTCAAACTTATTTGTAGCACGTTGCATTTTGAAATGCACTCCTTCTAGGTTGGGGCATCTGTCCATTTAGTTTGGGTGGTTTCAGGCACAGAGTAACTAGGCTAGGTCAGTTCCTCTACAAGCATCAGTTCTTCCAACACTTGTGAATTTTGAAGGATGTGAACATCTGAAATGTGTTTCTTTGATGTCCTCCAAACTACTCCACCTGTGTCACAACCCAGGTCTCTGACCAGCAGAGACAATGGGAAGAAGGACACATACGTCAAATCAGGTCTCACGCAGCTTCCGCAGCTTCCTTTATTCCGCTTTTCCTTCTTTATTATCTTCCCCCTGGGATTGCCCACAATTTATCCTCTTCCATTCACTCACAACATCTCACACCACACTAAGGAGTCCAATCATAGACACACACACGCCCAAAGCGTGCAGGCAAGCCACTAACGGTTAGGCTGATAGAATGGTATTTCGAGGCGCTGCTTTTATTGCGCATGACTGAGACTGGGATAAACAAGCGAAGGTCTCGGAGCTTGGCATAGAGCCAGGGTGCCATCTTGGCTCATGCGACCAGGCCTGCTTACCACACACCTGCCTTTCCATCTTGTTCTCCTTCAGATGCACTGCTCTTGATACCACTAAGTTTCCAGTCATATGGAAAGTGCACTGGGCTCTGAGTCACTTACCTAATCTAGTAATTCTCTGGGTCTTGGTATCAACATGGTAAAAGGGAAGAAAGCATGAGACTGGTGTTTAAAGTCCTTTTCAAATATGACCCTCAATGAATTTTCTGCACAGATTTACCCCTAACCTCAGCCAGGAACCACTGGTTCACCCATATCCTTTGGAAGCCTTCCCCTGGCTCAAGTCTTCCCTGTCCACTTTGAGTAAAAAATCTGCCATGAAATCACCTGTTCTGGCTTCAATATGGCTCCACTTTGTATGTTGCTAACTCTCCAATTACTATGGAACCGCTGTCAGCCAATCAGTTAGCAACAATTCTAGGACGCTCTTTTCCCATTGACGAGATAAAAATACTGTCAGCTATTCTTACTTAACTGGATCATTTCCACTTTGGGGAAACTGAAAGAATTGTGGAGCACACTGCATAAACAGAATGAAATGCAGATGATTACAATGTTGCTTTCCCTGAGAACTGAAAAGCACGTGGGTCATAGGGGGATATCTCTAACATCCCTGTTACTGTTATCACAGAATGTGTGACATTTAAATCGTGTTGACCTCGGGTTTGAGAACTTGTTTTACACTTTGACTGAGCCTTGTAAATCTGGCCTGACATTGACGAAATGTGCCCAATTGCTTTCTGTACACCAATCTTCTGAGTGGGTGGCCACGCTCAGGAGAAAATTGCCTCTGCCTTTTAATGTAATTATGGTGCAATTACGAAGTGCATATCATCTTGCTAAGGCTGACTGTGTAAGTTAAACATATCAATTTTTCATCACAGCCAGGAAACTAAACAGAGCATACAAAAAAAAAAAAAAAAAAAAAAAANTGGTACTAACTTACTAACAAAATAGATTAAACAGTTGGGAAGCTTCGTCAGACTGCAACCACTTTAACATGTGAACAGTATCTTTTGGGTTACTTTCATTGTGTTTTGTTTTGAGAAAGGTTTTCTGCCCACATCGTCCAGGCTGGCCTTGAATTCATGATCTTCCTGCCTGTGTACTATAGGACCGCGAAAGGCAGCCCAGTTTTTGGTCAAGCACAGGCCGGAAACCCCAGTGACCCTGAGGGATGTCAGGCACTTTGCCAGGCTCCCGGACACTAGAATCCTGACACAAGGCTGCAGGGTCTTTCAGTCACGTAAGGGCAATGCCCCAAGCCCCTCCACAGATAGAGGACAAGACCACAGGTGACATAGCCTCAAGGCAAATCTCCATTTTTAATGAGGTACCTAAGGGCCTTCAGGGCTTAGCAAATTAAACTCCCCTTCCCAGACACTCCTCCCTGAAAAAGGTATTTAACCTCCTCAGGCCCACCCTGAGAAAGTGAGATATGGTTTTCACTCCTCTACTTTTGGCCATGACAATAAATGCCTTAAAATCAGGGACTGCATCTTTTCATCAGGATCTGCTGTTAGGAGCCATGGAGAAGGCCTTTGCCTAACAAGCTGGCCCTTTCAGCGCTCTCAGCCACAGCCTCCACCAAGCCAAGCCACCAGCGGCACCTGGGTGCCCAAGAGCCTGAGAACCAGAAGGTCCCAGCCTCCTTGCAGGTCCAGGGATCCTCGAGCTAGCCCGACACCCTCCCTACACCAGCATTGGGTAAGCACAGTCAACTTCCCAAGTCCCACCTCCCCAAGTGACCCGTGCCCTGTAGCGGAGTGGATGCAGGACACCTAAACTCTACAGTACACCACCATACCGAACTCACTATGTACTCCTGGGGGCCCTGGAACTCACTGTGGACATTAGACTAGCATCAAACTCAGAGATCTACCTTCCTCTGCCTCCCGGGTGCTAAGAAGAACGATGTGCACCACCACTACCACCCCCCCCATCCAGAGCTCTGATTTCACTTCTCTCTTTTCTTTGCCACAGATCCCTTTCAAGAAGCTTCCATAAAAGCTATCCTGGTACTTCTCTGAAAACTTTCACCAAAACTTACCATTGGCCACATGAGCCTATGACTGACAAGTTTAGACAGCCCCTTCGTACCACCCATCCTACTTTATCTCAACTGCAGAATGGCCATCCATTCACTGTAAAAACCTCCTCCCTTGACACTCAAAATGGATGGCTCCCCACTCTAACTAACGTCCAACCACTTCCTCCTTCTTGATTAGCCGTCTTTACTTTGTAAGACAGAAACACCAATGACTGAGCTACTCACAGACTCAAAGCAAAGTCCCACTTTTCTAGAAGTACCTGGTTCAGAAGCCCAGGTATAACTAGCAGGGAGCCAGACGCTATAGGTTTAAGAATGAGCACGTGAAGACCATCACGCGGAAGAGCAAGGCTTACAGGAACCGGAGGGATTTCCTCACACTTGACTGAGAACCTCTGTGAGGGCGGTCTTGGTTTTCACATACAGAAAGTCTTGCACTACTACGGCCACTCCCCTTAAAAGCTTAAAGTCGAACCCAGAACCTAAAAGAGGGTGTTTCTTTGATGTCATCAAATAAGGCTTTGTTTTTAGCACTTTAGATCTCGTTGCTATTATGTTTTATGATATTAAAACATTAGTTCAAAAATTAGTTCTGAACAAAAGAAAAAAATCAAAGTTAATGGTTAGTTATAGGTTGACCTATTTAGACTCAGTTTCCCAATCTGTAAAATGAGACAAGTTGTAATGGATTTGTATGTTTCTTTCTGATTTAAAACAGTTCTTGCTTTTATAAGAAAAATATTACTGGAACAATCTAGTGACTCTTTCATAACACAGAAACTAAATTTCATAGACTACTCTTTGGTCAAAAAATATTAAATCAAAGATGGAAAACATTTTTTTCTTTCCTTTAAATATGTTCTCCTTTTGCTGGATGAAATGTGTTAGTTCTGGACGGAAGCCAATACAAGGCTTAGAAAAGAGTTAAGAGCCAATAGAGACATTGCATTTAATTATTTTAAAAGCATATTGTAAATTTCCCATCAGTTACATTATAATTTCTTTCCATTAATCATGAAGGACTAATGTTTTTAGTTTGGTCTCTTGGGAATAAAATTTGGATATATGTCTAACTCTCCTCAAGGCCTTGTCAACCTAAGGCACACACACTTATGTGTGTGTGTATGCAAGTCTGTGGGTGTCTTTTGGTCTTTGCTTTGTTCCCTCGCTCTCACTCCCCTAGAGAAGAGTTGAGTTCCAAATTTTAAAAAGTATTTTGGTATAAGGCAGAATGAATGTGGGTGACAGACCCCTGCAGAGTATTTGGAGAAAGAGATTCAAGCTAGTGGTGGGTATTCTGAGGCGAGGCAGGAAGATAGGTGGCACTGTATGGTTGAAAAAAATCAAGAGTCACAGGAACTAATTCTGATGCTGCCATTAGCATATTCTGTGACCTTGGAACTGATGATTCTGTAAGATCTTTTAGATCAGGCCAGCCACTTGAACCTTCCTCTTTACTGTATCAGGGCTCCTCCCAAGGTTAGCTTCCATTGACTTCACATTTAATTCTATGCCCTTGGTTTTATGAAAGGCCATCATAAGAAGCAGTGTATGAACCCTAGTGCTAATGTAAGCATAAATCTATGCCGGTTGCTGCACTAGAGAGAGTATTTATGAAAATCCATGTGAAATAACCTCATATAAATTAAGTATAAGAAAACTGCCTCTTCTGGCCCTTTAACAACAATTATTTATTAATACAGGTAATACTTTCTGTGCCACCACCATGCCCAAAGATTTGCCTTTTATTTTTATTTGTAAATTTTAGATAGCAGAGTACAAAAAAAGAATATAGACATATATTGTTCAATACAAAGTTAATCACATTAAAATGTTAATATACTTCATTCAAGCTTTCCATACTTGAGATTATTATACATATGCATTTGTGTGTTCCATATTTATATTATTGTACCGTAACATTGTTTATGTGATTAGAAACCGTGAATCATTGTAAAGAAAGAGAGAGTGCAAGCTGAGTCTGGAGCAGTATCTCCAGCCTCCATCGTTAGCAGCAGTATTTTCCTTCCCATGATCCTTGTAGCACTAGAGACACTTTGTGTTGTAAGAGATTAAAAAGCCTTCTCTATGGGATCCTGTGAGACACAAGCTGTCATCTTCACAAAGGTGTCAAGATGCAAACATAAAGGTTCCTGTGCAGGAGACTTGTCCCCAAGTTGTGTAACCTTGAAGTGTTTGGACCCTGGTAGAAGACCCTTAGGAATTTGGGGATACTGTCCTTGAGGTCTAACACTGCTCTCCTAAAGTGAGTTATTTCCATGAGAATGAGTTGTTTCCAAAAAATAAGTTCTACCCTGGATCCCCCTTGCCTCTTCTCTCACTAAAAATTCTCTCTCTCTCTCTCTCTCTCTCTCTCTCTCTCTCTCTCTCTCTCTCTCTTTCTCTCTCTCTCTCCCTCTCTCTCTCTCTCTCTCTCTCTCTCTCTCTCTCTCTCTCTCTCTCACACACACACACACACACACACACAGTGTCCTGACAGGTTGTAACACAGCCACCTCCCAATCTTAGACTGTAGACTGAATAAATCTCTTTTCCTTATAAAGTTATTTTGCTACAATAACGTAAAACGGTAACATAATACATTTTTATTTTACTAGTTGATAAACAACCTGTTGAGTAAGGGATCTTTGACAATCATTCACAATAAAATAAAAATTCCTTTATTACTCAGCTTTTAAAGAACTCCTAGAGACTTCTGCACAGTGGCCAGCGTTTCCAAGGGTAAAAACTATAGAATTACTGCCCCGTCTTAGAAATTTTCTTTTATTTCTGGTTCTGAAATTCTCCTTTTTCTTCTCTTTATCTTTAATCTTGTGACACATCTCCACTTCAACTCCTTCAATGATCACCAGCACTATGAGTGATATTATAATCACAAATTCAAGCCTTCATCTTCCAGGGCAATGAGATGATAGAGTGTCACTAAAAAGACAAACAAGCTCACTGTAGCTCAACAAAACCTACTCTCACTCATTTGGAAGGAAGTTTGTTAAAGAGGATTTACAAAGAGAGGTTTTTTTTGTTTTGGTTTGTTTTGTTTTGGTTTTTTTTTTTTTTTTTTTTTTTTTTTTTTTTTTTTTTTTTTTTTTTTTTTTTTTTTTTTTTTTTTTTTTTTTTTTTTTTTTTTTT
>LR751447.1:0-11705 GCA_902729485.2 Mus minutoides | reverse complement strand
TGACAGCTTAGGACAGCAAGGGAAAGCATACTCTATGGGTAGCACCATCTACTGACAGTGTCTAGTATTATAAGTCTTATTTCTTTTTTCTGTTTTTGTTTGTTTGGTTTTTTGGTTTTTCGAGACAGGGTTTCTCTGTGTAGCCCTGGCTGTCCTGGAACTCACTCTGTAGACCAGGCTGGCCTCGAACTCAGAAATCTGCCTGCCTCTGTCTCCCGAGTGCTGGAATTAAAGGCGTGTGCCACCACGCCTGGCATAAGTCTTATTTCTTATATTAGAAATTTGAATTCTAAAACATCTAGCTTCCTTCCCATACTTCAAAGTTTTCCATACACAGATATTTTATAGAGATATGCACACAATCACTTAAATACTCAAAATCTAATATATAGAGCATTTATTATTTGCATGGTCATCCTTTTAAAGCAGTATGTTTATATGCAACCCATCCTGGCCTCAATTACATGGGTTTCCTTTCTCTATCTCTGAGAACTCTAGAGTGTATCATCATCTCTGAAAATAACTATTAATTATAGTCTAATATAGCAGTGGTTCTCAACTTGGGGGTCATGATCCCTTTGGAGGTCAAATGATTCTATCTCAGGGGTCACCTAAGACCATTAGAAATATCATATATTTATATTATGATTCACAGCAGTAGCAAAATTACAGTTATGAAGAACCAACTAAGGTTTGAAGAGATGGCTCAGCGGTTAAGAGCACTGACTGTTCTTTCAAAGGTCCTGAGTTCAAATCCCAGTAACCATCATGGTGGCTCACAACCATCCATAGTGAGATCAAATGCCCTCTTCTGGTGTGTCTGAAAACAGCTACAGTGTACTTACATATAATAAATAAATAAATAAATCTTAGAATAATAGAAAAGAAAAAGCAACTAAAATAATTTTATGGTTGAGGTCACCACATGAAGAACTGTTGCAGCATTAGGAACACTGAGGATCACTGAACTCTAGTTACATATGGCACACCTTGTGAACGTGCCATATATCGTATATATCCAGGTAATAAATGAAAAAGTGGTTTGGGCAGGATGCTAAAGCAGCAATTTTAAGTCATTCCCCAACTTGTTGTTTTCTAAGCCAGGATGTCAAAGTGGTATATAATTAACAAGTAATCAAGACTCAAAGCAGGGACACAGGACCAGTAGACTCGATGTGAACTGATCAATTTGAAAATAACTTGTCTAAAGGGATAAGCAAAAGATGGTGGCCTAGGATCCAAAGTCAACCATAGTCTCAGGTAGGTCCTAACACAGTTTACCTTGAAGGCTTCTGTAAGATCTCAAGAGCAGCCTACAAGGTCATACTTCTCTTTGTGCCTAAAAAATATCAGGAGCTTTAACTGAAAGGTGGGCTTCATGCTTTTGAAATCAAGGCAAAAGATAGGCAGCATGTTCTTGTGATACACAACATAACAACAGACACACAAGGGCTTCTAGGGGATATGTTTGTCTCCTCTCCTTTTGTAATACACTACTATTTATATTCCATGTGAAGTTATTTGCTAACTGTAGCTTTTTGTTGACTTGCGGTGCAAATAATTTCAGCAAAGTAGAAGAGATAATCTCAAAGATTCATTGCTCTTGGACATTAAACATTTATATTCCATGTAACATCCTTACCTTAATATTTTCTTAAGTTGCACATATACTGGTCTCTTAAATGCTTTCCAAGGCAGTCACAATATTGTACTATCTCCCTTATTAATTGCTTTATTTAACAATACCTAAATTCTAAGTCCTTTCCACTAGGAATCATGTCACTCCATTCTCTCTCTGTGTTATTGTCAGTCCAGAAACTTTTACCTTCAACTTGGATTTCATTACCCATGTTGTCACAGCCTCTGGTCACCGCTGAACAACTTTCCCCAGGAAACATTTGATCTCCTGTAATATGTTGTTCTATAAGGCCAACCACTAAGTCCAAAAGAAAGACTGAGACAAGATTATACCAAACTCTAAAAGAGCTGTAGCTGAAAGCCCAAAGAACGGGTTGATGTGAAGACTGTAGTCCTTGGCATCTGAAAAACAGCAGAAGGAAGAGCATCACCACATCCTCCCCCTCCCCTTCCCTGAGACAAGTCTAGAGACCTAGAAAGAATTCTCTGGTCTTCCTCTGCGGGAGATGCTAGGTCGTCATTCAAGAAGAGATCTCATATGCACAAGGAAAGAAATGATGACTTGAAATGTTACAAGAGTCTGGATACATAAAGATGTGACAAGTTCCCTAGAGTCTGTCACCACGCCATACTGTCCAAACTTGCTTCCCTGTGACTGCTTCAAGCTGCTTCTCCTTTGTCATGGAAGTCATTCAAATATCCTTGATGATTTGTGTCTTGGTTTCTGAAGGCTCCCATGTAATGAAAATGTATATTAAGTAAGTCTTTGCTAGGAAACGATAAATTGCTGCCAATTTAAAGACTAAATTATCTTTATTGATGATTCCAGTGCTGAACAAAACGCTCTACTATAAAATGCAGTGGGTAATCTTATGAGATTGGTTTTACAGGCAAAAAATGACTACAGAAAGCAAAAATGGGAAACAGCAGTGGACTGGCCATTTCAAAGATGAGTTCCTTGGACATTGCTGGCTCAAGTAAGCTGGGCCTCTCTCAACTGTTGCTATAAGTATCTTGGTATAGGGAAAACAGGTTGACATCAACCAGCACAACTGCATGACATGTAGCATAAGTAATTCCATCTTATTTAGTCCTGTTGAAGGCTAATACAGGAACCTAGTTCAACCCACTAGCCTCTCATAAATTTTGTTTGGTAATATTTTCCCTTTTCAATATGCCCTTTATCATAAAGTCACATACATGTGTACACACACACACAAAGGTACTTATACATACAAAGAAATGTACAAATGAATGCACATGAATATGTTCATGCATGCATACTTGGAAGATACTCAAAGGCACACATATGCTTGCACACACAGACATACACATGTGTAGACACAAGCAAGTATATACTCAAACACATATTTACAAACTCATGTGTCCATTTGTGCACTCTTTAGATGCAGGTACACATGTGTGAGTATGTATGCATGATAATCATATATCAAAATGCATATATATCCATATGCACAGGTATACACATTCACACAGATATATACATGCATAGACCCATAAAGATATGTGCACATGACATGTGAATAGACATGTGTTCACACACCCATAAACATACATTTACACCTATATGCATGCCCATACTTATGCATATACACAGAGACATGTACATGATCACTTATATGCACACATTCATGCATGCTCATGAACATTCACACACACACACATGTGCACACATGCATGCTCACACACACACAAATGCACACATATGTACATTGCTTCTTTTAGTTGCTGCCTCTGAAAAACCTTTCTAGCTAAAACATAAACAAGTTTATGTTTGCCTTAACACCCTAATTATTGAAATTCCATGCATCTGTGTAACTGGCATGGTTTTTTTCCTGTCTGGCCTATGACTGGTAGAACAGCAGCGCCAGGACTCAAATCAGGCAGGTGATCTTCATCATACCTGTCTTGAAGCTCAGGGTAGGGGCGAACAGAAAGTCGGGGTTTCCCTTACTTGGCAACAGGAGCCAGCCTCTGCTCACACCTAATCTCACACACTATTTTATCCAGGAAGAAAACAGCCTTGGACAGAGCAGAGCCATGCAGAACAGCTTAGCTTCTCCTTGTCTCCTTTCCAGCACAGGATCTGGGCTTTAACTTTGCAAACACCGTAGGCTATTTTTCTAAGATTAAAAAAAAAAAAAAGCTGTTGGTCCCACAAACACACACACACACACACACACACACACACACACACACACTGCCCCCAAAAGGTACAATCAGTTCCAGCAACAAGGAAAAACTGACATTTTGAAAAACACTAAAAATAAAAAGTCATTCTATATCTTGGGTTTCACATCTGAGAGCTGATTCCCCAGGAGAACTCTAGGTCAGAGTATTTTCTTCTCCAAAAGTCTGCTGGAAGTTGGCGGTGCCATGGCTGATGGGAAACAGCAGAGAGCCTTCCCAGGGTCTGTGACTACTCCCACCCAAGTCATCACTAGTAGCCCCACTTGTGTTACTTGAAATGTTTATTTAATTCATTAAGGATGATTTAAAAGCAAATACAAAAAAATGTATAATTAGCAATTCAGGCTAGCTGAGACAGAAAGCATGAGTTAGCTGTTGGTACTCAGCAGTGTATTAGAAAATCTAAAGGTGGGTCTTCGTGGTTCCCCTAACTCTGTTCTACCTTTTGTCAATGGAACATTCTAATGGCCTTTTTCTCTTTTTCCAGTGTACCTCTGCTCCTGAATTAACTAACATGAGCAAGCCTGCCCCCTCACCTAACTAGCTAATGCTTCAACAAACCCAATGCCCTGCGTGTGGATTCCCAGCTGATGGCATTGTCTGGAAATGCTGGAACCTTTGAGAGGTGGGGCCTAGCGAAGGAAATTAAGACATTGTGGGCATGCCACAAAGGAGACACGGGCACTTTAACCCTCTTAGCTTCACCATTAGATAACTAGCCCTCATTCCACCATGAACTTCCTGCCATGATTTTCAGCTTCATGTTTCCACAAACAGTGGGGACAACAGATCCTGTCCTGAAACTTCTGAACCAATGAGCCAAGTCTTTTTTTTTTAACCTTTTAAGTTGTGTATATCAGGTGTTTTGTCACAGTGATAGAAAACGAACTCAAAAATCAAGGTCTTCATTTTAAGGGTTATAGTCAGAGAAGGGGCCAGCAGTAATGGAGACAGGCCATGCTCACATAATGTTACCAGGCCACTTGTGGGGTCTCTTTAGGTTGTTATCTGGTACTCAATCCTATGTCACATATTATTCAAAAGAATGAAACAAAATGTCATCCACAAAAAAAAGTCATCCACTATAATCTTCTGAATGATAAAAGAAAATAATAAAAACCAAATGCTTAAAAATGCTTGAACGGTCTTTGTTTTGTTTTCCGATTATATTTTAATTATGACATATTTCTCCCTTCCCTTCCCTCTCGCCAAACTTTCTCATATACCCCTCCCTTGTCTCCTTCAAATGCATGGCCTCTGTTCATTATATATATATATATATATATATATATATATATATATATATATATCCCTAAATCTAACCTGTTTATTCCATATGTTATTTGTAAGTTCCAGGGTTGACCATTTGACACTGAACATCGATTGGTTCATCTTGCCCTGGGGAGGGTCACCTCTCCCACTCCAAGCATTGTTCAGTTGCCTATAGTTCTTTTTGCAGAGCTTGGGCCTCCTGAGCCTTTCCCCATTCTGTTTGGCATGTTTGTTGTTGACCTGTTCATTCAGTTCATGTTTGAGTAGTGGTGGTGGTGGTGAAACCTAACAGGTATAGCTTCTGACACACTAGGACACACAACCTCACAGCAAACCCCCTGATCCTCTGGCTCTTACAATCTTGACACCCCCTCTTCCACAACGTCCCCTGAGCCTTAGGTGTAGGAGTATCTTGTAGATGTATTCATTCAGACTGGGCTCCTTATTCTGTATTTTGGTTAGTTGTGGTTTTCTGTAGTAGTCTACATTTGTTGCAAAGAAAAGTTTTCTTGATGAGTGGTAAAGACTATATTTTGTGGTGGGTTTAGGACAAATGTTTATAGATTTTTTTCTTGTTTGGGTTATTTTGGGTTAGCAGATTAGTAGTTGAATATTTTTTTTCAACTTTTATTAGATATTTTCTTCATTTACATTTCAAGTGTTATCCAGCTAGTTCCCTATATCCTCCCCCCTCCCGGCCCTGCTACCCTACCCACCCGCTCCCACCCCCTGTATTGGGGCATATAAAGTCTGCATAACCAAGGGGCCTCTCTTCCCACTGATGGCCAACTAGGCCATCCTCTTCTATATATGCAGCTAGAGACACGAGCCCAGGGGGTACTAGTTAGTTCATGGTTATTCTTAGTAGTTGAATATTTTACTCCAATACACATAATGCACTAACACCAATTTATTAGCTAAGTTTCCAGTGCTGAGTATGATCTCGCTCATGTTCAGCATGTCTTCAGTCCAACTAGCGAGCAGTTGGTTACCTCCAAGGTATGAGTGCCACTACTGCACCCATAAGGTTATTGTGCCATGCTGGTCATTGATGCGATTTGTAGGCATCAAAACTGGGTAAGACTATTGGGTGCCTTCCTCCTTTTGAAGCTTGCATGGTGACTTCAGATAGCATGAAAGTTAGTCCTGGAAGTAGGGGGATTCGGGTTAATTCTAACACAGGAATTCTTGATACAGCCACCATGCTTTAAAAATTAGGAAGGGAGAAAACAGAAAGCATCGTAGAAGAGGAAAGAGTTGCCAAAGCTATAAATCCTCTAAGGGCATAATAAATGCTAGGCCAGATTTATTATCATCATTATTGTTGTGAACAATGTATAATATCCCGAGTAAAATACTTAATATGACTATAACATTTATAGCACATGATACCATAAAAAGCTTTCAGTAGTGGAATAGGAAGAAAGTCGTGGGGACTGTGCCATGCTGCGAAAGACTCACACGACTGAGCACAGAGTTTTATCTCTGACAAGTTATTCCTATAACCAAGGGTATATATTTCTATATCCAAGGGTATTGCATGACTGACCATTTGACTCTGGGCATCTCTAGGTGGCAGGCCACTAGTTTGATCCATGCTCCTAGGATATTGTGCTATTTAAACCAACCTCCATCTCTAACCTCTGACTTCTCAGAATGGTATTATAGTCAATGGGGTTGGGCCCTTGAAGCTATGCCTATTCATCACTGAACATGGCCTGAGCTGTTCCTGTTGAATCGTGCTTAGTTACCACAAACCAAGCCTATATCACTAAGGAACTGTTGCACCCCCTTCTGTGTCCCAAGGCTTACTTTGATACTAATGGACCTAGAGTCTATCCCAAGAGAAATCATTCAGAATCTAACTCTGCTAGCCTTGACGTTCCTTTACTCATTCTGGGCAGCCACGGGAACTGCCTTCCTTTCTTATCTCTGATGCATGGTGAGGGGTATCGGGAATAATGCTATGAACATAAGCCTGACCCCTCAAGTGCCTAAATCTGATCCCAGCCCAATGGTTGATGTTTGTCCCAATTCACCATCTTGCAGGGCTTATGGTGAAAGAGACTAGACATGAACATTGCTACAAAGAAAACTTAGGTAATGAATAGGTGAATATAGGTTAGTAAAAGGTTAAAAACAGATGGATATGAAAATCTCCATATATAGACACAGGCAGGTAGTGTGGAGTCAGCACAATGTTTGACCTCCCCATGCCTAGCATTTAGAAGGGTAAGCAATCTATCACCTGGCTGGCAAATGGTCCTTATTGCCTCAATATTGAGCTATAGAGAAGCACGTGAGTGGAGCGTTTGGGTAGAGCAAACATCCCAGAAACTGAGGCTCTAGGGGGCAGAGAGGCCAGTGACTGTTAAACTCCAAAATATTCAGCATGGATTCTATCTCCTCTTTTGATGGTTTCTAACAATTCTATTGGAGATTAGCCTTGCCTAAATATCGATTAACCTTGGTAAAAATGGATACATGGTCAATATGAATCTTTTAAACTCTTGAAATCCAAGTTCCTATCACTCCATTAAAGAAGAATCTTGCTAGCTCTGACTGTGACTTTGTAGTAAAGTGCATAGACTTTCAGAAATATCACCTAATATTCCAGTCCAGCTACGGTTGAGGAGATCCACGGTGGAAATTTAAAGAGCATTTACCAGCATGCCTACCTCGTTTTCTCCTCACACCATTTTGGTCAGGGCATGGGAATAAATTCGTGGCTGATTATAGTAGATCTTTGCAGTTTCACTTAGAAACTCTTTGGTTTGACATTTATATCAATTTCAAATGTATTTTATTATTTAATGGTGTTATCTATTTTAAAGTTCTAATGACACTAACAAGTATTTATTATAATTACAACATTTATTACAATGATACAAATAGAAGTATGAAAACTCTTCATCATCTTCATACTTTTGCCCACCAGAGACAGAATAATGTCTGCCTCCTGCCATGTGTGAAGAATTACACACTGTTGAGCTCCTTTGAAACTCAGTGATATACTGTGTTATTCACCCTGGAAAATCATGAATGATAAGGAGGAAAAGTGTGCCTGTTAGAGCAGTTTCTCAACTTAGAATGCCCTACTGGGTTCTCTCCTCAGAGAACAGCACAGACGGAGATGCATTCTGCCATGACAGTCTCATAAACAAAACAATTTCCCAACAATATGGAATCGCCAAAGGGTGAAAACCCGATTACATTCTGATCACAAATAATAAGTCATGGTGCCTTTGTCTGGGAGTGAATGAAGATAAAATGATTAAGGTGTAATAAAATATTTTGCTTTCTTGGAGTGAGAAGGATCAGAGGATGACTTGAATTATACCGGAAAATGAGAGTATGCTGTGAGCTTAAAGAAAGAGCAGATGCTGGAGTGGGGGGGTGGGATGCCTTCCATGATAACGGGAGACGTGCAAATGTGCATGCGAACACACGAAGACAACCTAAGTTGTTCAAGTGATAAAACAATAAACATTTATGCCTGTGTAACTAAAAGCTAATCAAGTATAGAAAAAGAGAGAAAAGCTGTTATGTACAGTTTAGAGGAAAAGAATTTCTAGGGAGGATGAAGGCACAATAGCCATTTATCATAATATCTGTGGGTGCTCCAAAGGGCCTTCCCAGAATGCAACTATTCACCTACATGTTCAAATGAATTCTATAGGCCCCCTAGCGTATTTAAAGTATGGTGTGGTTAATTAGGGAAGAGAGACAAAATAAAAAAAATAAAAAAAAAAAGAAAGTAAAGATGAAGATCATGTGAAATCAGAAATAAAGCCATGATTTATGACGTCATTAGCTGCCATGACTACTCTGAGCAGCAGAAGTATTATAGCACTATTGCTCAACAACCTGAGACAGCACCAAATGAGTTTAAGGTCAACTGCAAAAAAAGAAGCAACTACTAGGACTAAGTTTATGAAATTCATGCTCTTTCTTAACTTATAATTATTAATGGAAACTATCTCCAAAATCCTGCAGATTTCATATCTCCTGACTGGAGATAACAATGTATAAGATGTTGTGATTCACTGGGAGGAAGGAAGTAAATAATAATACCTGATAAATGTTGCTACTGGACATCATTAGCAAAGATGGGGCTTGTGAGCCTCAGGGACAATAGAGCAAGCAAGCAAGGAAGCCCAATGAGGGAAGGGCTGAGAATGAAAAAGCTATATATGCAAAGGACTATTCTGCCACTCTGCACGTGACCACCAAACTGCTTTTATGCTCTGAAAGTATCCTGAGTGTTAAAGTGAGATCCTGGCAGACACTGTCCGTTCAGCAATGCCACTGTCAAAGGTAGCCAAGAGCTCCCCGTACCTAAGAAGCACTACAAAGAAAGCCGTGGTATTATTCCACAAGTGTTAGAAGCAACTCTGTCTGACAAAGGGGATTTAAATTGCTCACCTTGTCATCTCAACCTGCTGACACAAGTAGAGATAAGGGATCACCAGGAGGATGGAGGCTCATTGCTTGAGACATCTGACAGCAGAGAAGGAAGAATGTTTCTCAAAGAATACTGGCAGGAAATACGGGTTTCTAAACAAATCAAAGAATTCATCAAATTAAAGAATCCATCTTGAATATAAGAAAAAGCAAGATCCAGACTGACCACGTCTATCAAGAATAGCTAAGCCATCATTTCAGCAGTCCACTCATCTTGCTCATCCTTGTCTTTGCAAGGGAAAGACTCCAAAGAGCTCCCAAGGACTTCACACAAAACCAGTCCTGCTTGTCAGGGTCCTGCCCAGACATTCAGGTACTGAGATGGTGCATAGACAGGGAGACCAGAGGCTGAAAACCTCTAGTTAACTTTCTCTTACTATTCTAGGGGCCAGAAGCTGATGGCTTTTGGCAATTGACTCCTGCTGATAGCTGTTAGAGATTAGGAAAAGAAACCTGAAACTTACTTTCTTGGGCTCTTTACTCTTTGGCTCAGGGGCCCCTAGGCTAGCCAGGCTAGAGGCTCTGAGTTCATTAACTCTTCATGTTCCAGAGAGAAAGAAAAGGGGTAAAGAAAAAGTCATGCATACACATGCACACACTCGTCTGGGCCCAACCATCAGTTTCTTTCATTTTACATGTGCACATGCATATATAAATATGCATACTAATACCTACATATGTATCTATGTACATACATATAGACAGATAGATATCATATATACATATACACATATACATATACACATGTACACATACATATATACATATACATGCATATACATACACATATATTCATACACATATACACATATATACACATACTTATCTTTGGTGGATAAAGCAGAGCCCCAATAGCCACACTTTATTTTTTTCTCTCAGCCCTTTTACAGCTTCTTAGACAAAAGTTTTTTATGAGATTACCTCAGAGATAAAAATCTACACAAAGGGGAATTACAAAAGGATGCTGATAGAAAGTTCAAAGCAGTGTTTCATTCTATAAGCTCATTATAAGCTCAAAGTAACAGTTCTATATGACTTTGCTTTATCATAGTGCACATGGGTGGCCTCATCCTTAGACCTGACTTAAAGTGAATGCTTTTCCTTGATCACAAATCTGATCCAAGCCTATTTTTCATCTTAGTGTAATTTATGAAAGCTGATAGCACTCTTTATTACGCACCCTTTATTTACTGTTTTAAGGGGAAGAACATTCTATTCTTGATTATAATTTTATTATATCTTTCTGGCAAAACAACTAAAACCATCTCCTTAAATGTTCTTCTGAAAATTACTTTAATCAAATTAGGAATTCTATAAAGTCATTAATTCATCTAAACAGCATTAATTCATGAAAGTTCACCTTCATGTTGATCTGCAGGAAATTTGCCCAATAGTGTGGGCTGATGCCCAGGAGTCACTAGACTATATAATAATGGCAGGAAAGGCATGTCAGCAGAGTGAAGCAATCCTGGGACAAAGTCTCTCAGAGCACACCTATTGCAATCCATCTCTGGAAAACACACTTGCTTGCCATAGCCTTTCCTACATGATTTGTGCCATCTGCTATTATGGTCTCACAGCTAGAGTGGAGCACAGTGATTGTGATCACCTTCCAGAACAGACCTGGGGTTTTGACATCCAGGAGATGAAGGAAGTATGTGTTTACCATTTCTAGTTTGTGCCCCTCACCCTGACCTCACTTGCCTCTTGCACCCACTGGACATCACAAGAAGTCTTTCCTACAGGGAAAGCTAAAGTGAATTCACAGGATTCAGGATTACTGTTTAGAGCTCTTACAAGGCCTTTTATATTCTTTGATCTGCTCTTTCCTTCTTATTTATTTATATGTTTAAGGATTAATAAAAGCTTTAGAAATAAGTTTGCCCTGGGTGAATGAATTTTTAGTCCTCAAGTCTTTTCTCCATAAACTCTCCAAACCTTGATTTATTCTACAGTTGAGTATAGTCACAATTCTGTGATGACTGAGGAGAGATTTCTAAACTTCACACGTATTGCTTTCTTAGGCCAAGAAGAAAACCATGAAATACAATTTGAGCTGTAAATGGGCTTTGCTTCACCTTCCAAGATAGAAAATACTTTATGACAATACCGATCAAGGG
>LR754607.1:6765-38855 GCA_902729485.2 Mus minutoides | reverse complement strand
TATATTCTCCCCACCGCTTGTTTTTTTGAGACAAGGTTTCTCTGTGTAGTCCCAACTGTACTAGAACTCGCTCTGTAGAGCAGGCTGGCCTTGAACTCAGAGGTCTGCCTTCCTCTGCTTCCTGAGTGCTGGACTGTATGTATTTCTTAACCCAAGCCTCAGTTTCCTCTCCTGAAATTTCTACTGTGGCAGTGGTTGAAGGCATCAAATGCTGGTCTGGAGAGGCTGGGATGGAGCTAAGTGAAAGAACACTTGAAGCCTTGGGTTTGGTCCCTAGAGAGTGGAGTGAAATGCAGGCCTAGGAAACGTAACTACAGTATATGGCATATAACAGTCACTCAATAAAAATAGTTGCTGTTATTAAATAAGCAGTATGCTGTTTTGGGGTGGCGGCGGTAGATTAAGAGCTATTTTCGTGATTCAGCTGGTGTAGAGGTTGAGGGCTTTGAAGCTGGACTAATCTCTCTCCAGCTCTCCTCAGCAGTATGGCTCTGACCATGTTCCCCAGCCCCTCTGGCCGCAGTTTCTTCATCTTTAAAACCCAAGGTTTCAAGGTTCTCCGATAGCTTAAAGCCTAACACTTCTTAGTGCTTAACACACATTTTACTCAGCTCCCCATCTGATGGCGGCGGACATCAAATAACCCAGCAAGAGCTGGAGAAACAGTGCCACTATGCCACTAGCGCTTGCCACTATGGCCAAGAACTTGAGTTCCATACCAAGGACCCATAAAGTACGAGAGTCCAGGACTCACAGATCGAGTCCTGCCCTCTATCTGTGCACCAAGGCACTCTCTCATAGGATAAATAAGATGTCATTTAACAATAACGGAGCAAGAAAGTCTAAAAACCCGGAGGGAGCGCTCCCACGTGACCACAGCCAGCGCGTGGAAGGTTCACGGTCCTCCTGGGATCCCACCACTTTCCCAGGAGGCCACAGTAAACGTCGCAACCACCTAGGCAACGTCTTTGCTCCACCCCGCGATCTCCACTTCCTGTCTGTACGTCAGCGACGGGCGACGGGGCCCACGGTTTTCCGGGAAGGGCTGCGCGGCTGCGTAGGGGTCGCAGGTGATTTCGAGGCGGCTGGTGCGGCTTGGGGTCGCCATGGAGAGTGGGTCGCGACCGTCGCTCGGTCAGGTCATCCTGCTGGGCACCAGTTCGATGGTCACCGCCGTACTGTACTCCATATACCGGCAGAAGGCCCAGGTCGCACAGGAACTCAAGGTCAGTGCCGGGGGTCGGGTGGGGGGCAGCCCGGCCTCGCTGGCAGCTCGCGCCGGGGCACACCGGGGAGCCACAGGGCCTCAGACAACGCGCAGCCAGAGGGGACCCCGGCCACCTGCTGCAGCGAGGATGTCCCCTGAGTGACCCTCAGTGTCATTGGACGTCATCGCAGTGCTGTAAAACTGTTTCTCGAAAAACCTGCTGGGCACCAGGTAGTGAGAAAAACAGGCCATTGTCCTGGCGCCTAGTGCATTCTAGGTCAAGGAGACGTCTACACGTAATTGGATCGTGTGATAGGGCGAGAATAGGGTTGGAGTAGGGCAGAGAAAAGCGGAAAGATAGGGAAATGGAGAGTTCCGTTTCTTTTGCTATAGTAAAACTTCCGACAGAAAGCAACTTGGGAGAGGGAGAAGGGTTATTTCGTTTGTAGTTTCAGGTTACCATCCATCATCGCGGGGAAGTCCAGGCAGGAACTTGAGGCAGCTGCCAAATCACGGCTGAGTCGAGAGAAACAAACGCACCCAAGCTTAGTGCTCTCTTTGATTTCTCTATTTCCAGAGCCCGGACCTAGGAGATGGTGTCAGTCACAACACAACAGCGAGTTTCCCTGCTTCAGTTAGAACTATCAAGACAGTGTCTAAACAGCTATGCCTACACACAGGCTGACTCAATATAGACAGTTCCTTATTGAGACACTCTTTCCAAGTGATTCTAGATTATGGCCATTGACAGGGGGCGTTGCCACTTTAAACAAGATGATACTTGAGGTGGAGATGGAGGATGTGAAGATATGTAAGACAGGGGTGATTCCAACGTGAAGAGCAGCATACTTAGAGGCTCATCTATTTAACTGCTCCGCTCCTGGTTTCTACAGTCATTTCTTTGTATATTATAGTTACTTTAAAACTACATTCTCATTTGAGCGTTGCACTTAACAGCTCACACGGCACATTTCCATCTCGGTTTTGTCTCCGGTCCCAGGTGATCTTTTGGCCTCTATTGGGTACCAGGCTTATATGTGGTACACAGACATGCAGGCAGGCAAAACCACCCATATAATAAAAAGTAATAAGGTAAAGATGTGAAAAGCCCTTGCTTTTGTGTTAGGACCCAGAGATAAAGCTGGGGTGGAGCAGAGCCAGCCCCCCCCTGAGGGCGGGTCTTCACCTTCTCTGGCTTGTCGCTGTTAATTTAGCTTGTGTAGTTGGCTTATTGAGGACTGGTGGCTGAGCCTGGCTAGTTATGGATACCATGGCACAGTTCTGCCTGAAACTCCGGCAACACAACACATTTTTTCCTCCTTTCTTAGTTGATCGCCTTACTCTGGGGCACCTGTCAAGCTGACGGACCTTGGGGGGGGGGGCCGGGGAATCATCTTCATATCTCAGTTCTTAACTCAGCATGTGACGGGCAGTAGCATGCCCAGTGCATGGTGGTGGCATTTGTTATGTTGGCTGGAATTTCACAGTCCGTCAGCCAAAGACTTGTTTTGGCAGTGGTATGGAAGATGGACTCTGGAGCCCAAGTCTTATCACCAGGTTGGTTTCAGTAAGGGCTCAGAAACAAAACCATGGAGTTCCTGCAGTGAAAAGGATTGGATCAGAAGTTCCCAGTGTAACGAGACAGAGGCAGGTGGGTCTCTGAGTTCAAGGGCAGCCTGGTCTACTTAGTGAGTTTGAAGTCAGTCAGGGCCACATAGTGAGATATTGTCTCAAAAAACAAACAAACACCCAAAAAACCAAAAACCCAAAACCAAACAAACAAACAAAAAAAAGAAACCCAGAAAACCAAACACAAAAAGACACACAAAAAAAAACAGAACAAACGACAACAGGACAAGTTGAAGGACACCCACAGATGGACACTAAGTTTTAGGCCAGCCTGTGGTACTTGAGACTTAGTCCCTAAAAGGATGAAATAACCCTTCCTGGAAAAAGCTGTGGGAGCCCTAATGTTAGACTTTAACCTGTTGGTCAGGTAACAGATCTTACAGAGATGAGTTTGTACCTCACTCCAGGGTTTTTCCTGGTGACACGAATGCTTGATTATTGCATAGCTTCTGTCTTAGGGTTTTACTGCTGTCAGCAGACACCATGACCAAGGCTACTCTTAGAAGGACAACATTGAACTGGGGCTGGCTTACAGGCTCAGAGGTTCAGTCCATTATCATCAAGGTGGGAGCATGGCAGCATCCAGGCAGGCATGGTGCAGGGGACCTGAGAGTTCTACATCTTCATCTGAAGGCTGCTAGTGGAATACCGGCTTCCAGACAGCTAGGACTAAGGTATTAAACCCAAGCTCACAGTGACACGCCTACTCCAACAAGGCCACACCTCCTAATAGTGTCACTTCCTGGCCCAAGCAAATATAAACCACCACAGCTTCCATGTGTCAGCTCTGGACTGTGCTTTCCCATATCTCAAAGTTCATTTATCCCACCCCCAAAAATTCCATGAGATTGTCTTCTCACTCCCTTTACAGTTTGGAAGCAGACTCAGATGAGTGAAATTGTTCAAAATCATTAAGGCTGTGCTGCAGCTTGAGCTAGCCCCGTCTCTGCTGACGTTCCTTCTACAGTGCGCCAAGCAGCTAGCACCTTTTATATACACATGTAAAAGTATTTATGTGACAGGAGTGTTGTGTTGAACTGAAGCAGATGATGATACCTCCAGCCTTGGGGAAGGGATGATGACACCTTCAGCCTTGGGGAAGGGGAGCCTAGTGCCCCTGGCCTAATCATGTTCAAGCTTCCGGGCCAGACTTCAGAACGAGAGCCTCCAGATGCCTTCCTGTCGGCCTCCTCATCCCTCACCCCACAACTCCTTAAGTCTGATAGAGCATGTCAGTATTCAGTGGCCAACTTAATTAATATCTATTTATTTTTGCATTTAGGGAGCTAAGAAGATTCATTTGGGTGAAGATTTAAAGGGCATCCTTTCAGAAGCACCGGGAAAGTGTGTGCCTTATGCTGTCATTGAAGGTGCGTTTGCTTGTTTAGTGTTTGTGGCAGCAGCTGCCTCATTCCAGGAGCCCGTAAGGACCATCTTGGCTGACATAAACACTCTCCCTTTTAAACATATTTGTTTATTTTATCTTGTGTGGGGGAGGGCAGGGTGAAGGTGCCACTCCACACTGGTGCAGATCAAAGAACAACTTGGGGGAGTTGACTCTCTTTCCACCTTCTTGTAGGTAGGTTTTCCAGGGTTCAGGTCGTCAGGCTTAGTGGCACTTTACCTGCCCGCCCTCCTAGGAGCCTTTTAATGGTGTTGGGGCAAGGTGACCAAAGCACTGTGGACTTGTGATTGTTTTAGAGAGACTCAGTGTGGTATAAGGTAGTTTAGGGCCCAGGGACGTGGCTCATGTGGAGGACTTACGTCAGGCACTTTGCAGCATGCTCTCTAAGCGTGCCTTACAGTGACACAGATGCTGTTGTGTTGGTTAATTAGTGAAGCTCAACACATGGGAGACCTTAAAGGGAGGCCAGAGCGTCCTTCAAAGCCCATGGTTGCTTTCTCTGCAGGAGCTGTGCGGTCTGTTAAAGAAACACTCAACAGCCAGTTCGTGGAAAACTGCAAGGGGGTGATCCAGCGGCTGTCGCTTCAGGAGCATAAGATGGTGTGGAACCGAACTACCCACCTTTGGTGCGTGTCCTCAGGCCTCTACACCACCTCACTCGGTCTGTCAGGGCCTAGGCCTGGNCACCACCTCACTCGGTCTGTTCAGGGCCTGGGCCTGGGCCTGCTGAGTCTGGGTGCGTGTCCTCAGGCCTCTACACCACCTCACTCGGTCTGTTCAGGGCCTGGGCCTGGGCCTGCTGAGTCTGGGTGCGTGTCCTCAGGCCTCTACACCACCTCACTCGGTCTGTTCAGGGCCTAGGCCTGGGCCTGCTGAGTCTGGGTGCGTGTCCTCAGGCCTCTACACCACCTCACTCGGTCTGTTCAGGGCCTAGGCCTGGGCCTGCTGAGTCTGGCTTCTTGGGGATCGGGTTCAGAGATGCCTCTCCACACCCCCAGTAGTGCTGTGTGCGCTGTGCGCCTCCCTTAGAGCCCAGGAGGCAGCCATTACAGCGCAGGCTCCCAGGCCCACTTCCTGATTACTGAACCTGGTTTTTAGAAGGGGCCCGGAATCTGTTGAATGTTAGCTTAGTGAGGTTATAGAACTCAGTCACGTGGATTTGCTTAAATATTTGTGTGCCAGCACACGACGTGAGCCATTTTCCTGTCTGTTCCTAGCAGGTTTTGTCTCAGGCACTTCTGGGGCGGTGACACAAGGGCGTAGACACTAAAGGTGACCTCTGTTGCTCCCCAGTGTCCACTGAGACTTGAGCATTTAAAGCGCCCCTCCTTGCTGTGGTCTCAGTGCTCTAGGACTCACCGTGGATTCTGGATGTGTGCCCACATGTAGGTGACCCCATTTTGGGAGTCAGGTGCCTGTCCCTCTCTTGTTCATCTTCAATCCTTGTATTTTTTTAGGAATGACTATTCCAAGATCATTCACCAGAGGACTAACACTGTGCCCTTTGACCTCGTGCCCCACGAGGATGGCGTGGCTGTGTCCGTGCGGGTGCTGAAGCCCCTGGATTCGGTGGATCTGGGCCTAGAGACCGTGTACGAGAAGTTCCACCCCTCTGTGCAGTCCTTCACCGATGCCATCGGCCACTACATCAGTGGCGAGCGTCCCAAAGGCATCCAGGAGACAGAGGAGATGCTGAAGGTGGGAGCCACTCTCACGGGGATCGGTGAACTGGTCCTGGACAATAACTCTGTCCGCCTGCAGCCCCCCAAGCAAGGCATGCAGTACTATCTGAGCAGCCAGGACTTCGACAGCCTGCTGCACAGGCAGGAGTCTAGTGTCCGGCTCTGGAAGGTTCTGGTCCTGGTGTTCGGCTTTGCCACCTGTGCCACCCTCTTCTTCATCCTGAGGAAGCAGTACCTTCAGCGGCAGGAACGCCTGCGCCAGCAGCAGCTCCAGGAAGAGTTCCTCGAACATGAGGCCCAACTGCTGAGCCAAGCCTCGCCTGAGGACAGGGAGAGTCTAAAGAGCGCCTGCGTTGTGTGTCTGAGCAACTTCAAGTCCTGTGTCTTCCTCGAGTGCGGGCACGTGTGTTCCTGCCGCCAGTGTTACCTTGCCTTGCCAGAGCCCAAGAGGTGTCCGATCTGTCGGCGGGAGATCACCAGGGTGATACCCTTGTATAACAGCTAGGGGTCTTGTGGTCACACTGCAAGTGACCCTCCCCTTGTAAGGGTCTGTCTGAGGCCTTTGGTGGGGTGGCTGTACCTTCACGTTTGATGGAGGGGCACCGGTGAGCCTCACAGCTCCAACAGCTGGATGTGACTTTTGGACCTTGCGGGGGCCGTGGTGAGGGCCCCTTCTCGGGAGCTAGATCCATGTGTATGACTGAATAAGACCAGTTCACTATCCAGGCTCCGAGGCCAGTCCTCTCCGACTCTTGCTCCCTGGGAGTGGGGGTGGGGGTGGGGGTGGAAGGGGTGAGTTGGCTTGGGAGCAAGGCTGAGCTCTGAGGGCCTTACAGTATGGCCTCTTGGGAGATGCCCAGACTCCTCCTTTTACTTCTGCTCCGATGGGCAGGTCGCTGTCTCTCTCTTTCTCACTTGCTTACTGAGTAATGTTTGCACATGTGTGAAGACAAGAGGAAGTGAGGTCAGCCATCTGCATGGGTGGGACACAGGTCAGCAGGAGGACAGGAGGCTTTTCTAGATGTTTCTAGGTTGGCAGGCAGCCTGGGCATTTTTCTTTGACACAGGGAGGGCACCAGAGGTGAGGATGGGGGCTCCTCCTCCTGCCTGTCTTCCCAGGCTGCTCCAGCTTCCCATAGAGAGACAGTCACTCAGAGAGTGAAGGTGGCTGCCGTCCTGGCCTCTGGCCTTTGTAGTTTCTTTGCTTGCTTTTGCCAAAGAAAGGTAGCTGGCGGGCACCCACCTCACTTTCCCCAGCAGCCTCCTCTCCCTCACCCACCCTGACTTGTGAGTGCAAGAGAAATTATAGCCTGTCAGGTCATTTAAACAGCTCTTTTCTTCCTTGGCCTCCAGTGTGATTGGAAGGGCTTCTTCCTGGCGCTGCCTGACACAGTGCCTGCTGTGTCTGAGTGAGCCGCACAGATTAGACAGACTGCGGCGTGTGTGTGTGTGTGTGTGTGTGTGTGTGTGTGTGTGTGTGCGCGCGCGCTTAGTTCACTAGAGTGGCTGAGGCTTCCCTGGGTAGGAGTTAAAGCTCTCCCACCACAGGATGAAGATGGATCTTGGAGACCTCTGTTTTCCTCTTGAGCTCCCCAAGATGGGGTCCAGTTCATGGTTGTCGAAGCCCCATGCTCACCAGGCCCACAGTGGGACTGTAGGGCGCCTTGAGGACTTCCCTAGATAGCTGGCCTGGGGTGCCACCTGGCCTTGCTGACATAGTTGTCTGACAAAATGTGTCTGGAACACTAGAGAAGCTGAGGTGGAGTGGGACACTGAGGGACAGCAAGAGGATATTAGTATTCAGTGCTGTGTGTCCAGTATTGTCCCAGTTGCTATCATAAACTGGGCCTGGTGGCAAGCCAGTCTTGTGAGTTTGAGGCTAGCCCAGTATACATAGTGAGACCCTATCTCAGAACAGCTGGAGCTGGAGTGGAGACTCAGTGGCGAGGGGCCTCAACCCTCCCAACCATCGAGCTCTAGTTCCTGGGCTTGCGATGCCCTCTCTGAGGGTACCAGACTGCATACTGTGCAGACATGTGCAGGTAAAACATGCATGCACACAAAACTGAAAACCTGGAAAAGAAAAACAAAGCCTGCATTTGCAAAGGGAGTCACTCAGCACAGTCAGAAGCCCTTCCCCCTTCCCTGTAAGGCAGCTGCAGGGGTCCAGTGGGGCTTAGGTAGTGATTTTGGAGCCACCTCTGCCAGAATCAAGAACAAATCTCATCAAAGGGGTTAGGAGAAAGGGCTTATTTGTCCCACCCAGTTCACCCTGCAGGTGCCTCTCACCACGGGAGACAGGAGCTAAAGAGTCTCCCAGCCATCCGAAGTGGCCGTGTCCCTTGTGATAGGTCCCTGCCTGAGCCTAGCTTATCTGACCCTGCCGCTGACTTTTGCTATCCTTTCTGTCATCTGTGGCGGCTCCTTCCTTCTGCTTTACAAATCTACTTCCAGGAGGATTCTGAGGCCTCACGGAGGATTCTGAGGCCTCGCGGAGGCCCCAACAACCTAGACCAATATGTGGGACCAGGATTGGGTTGGAGGTGCTTAGGGAATGGGGGCTGGGTGTCGCGAATACCTGTCATTCTCCTCAGCCCCTTTAGTCCCCAGATGACAGGGCTAGGGGGAGTCATTATGAACGACTGCTGCCAGCTTGGAATACCTGTGCAGGCACCATACACACTAAGGCTTCAGCTCCCCCACCCTACACACACAGTTGGTATTGGTACCCCTAGTTTATTTCCAGTACTTGAATTCAGCCTAACTATAAAGCCTTTGCTGGGAGCACTTGAGACCTGGGAACCCAGTAAGAGAAGTTGTCTACACTCTCAGTCCTGCCTTGTGTCCATGGTCCTGGGTTCCAAGGCCTTCATGGAGATTGATCTATAGATGCCTCAGCGCTTATGAACAATGACCTAGAGTCTGCGGAGTTCCCCATGCATCTTCTGTACACACAAAGTCATCTCTAGATTATTCTAATGCAGGGTAGGTCCCAGGGTCCTGGGTGTGAGGGTGACTGCTATTTGGGGAGTAGGAAAATAAATGCGTACATGCTCAGTTCAGTTTCTTACACGAGTACTTTTGATTGTGGCTGGATCTATTCGCAGGCGCAGAACCCATGGAGTAAGAAAGCCCTCTCTATTATCATAAACATTTTTACCAGGCAGTTGCACTCCATCCACTAGTCAGCCCCTCCCAGCACATCCTGGTGGTGGACAGGCTGGATGGTGGGTTTCAGAATTTCAATTCATTCAGAAGTCTAGTTGAACACCTAAACGCCAACAAAACCAGGACAAACTAGGCCAAACACAGATGACCCTCAGAAGCTTGATCCAAAGTCACAGAAAGTCCGCCTGGGCCATCCGTGTCCCTGGTGCTGGGGAGCCCTGCAGGGCAGGAGGGCGGCCCATGGAGTTCAGTGTCACAAGAAGGGTGGTTATCTATCCATCAAACATTACACATTTTGTGCCTGCAGATGTAAAATAAGCGACTCCCAGCTCTGTCCTAGAAGGGAGAATGTTTCATTGCAAGCCACTGTTTGTCAAGGGCTGGCAGGGACAGGAGATGCAGCTCTTTGGTTCATTGGCCACCACAGAAGGACATTTTTCTTAGTCTGTTTTCTGTTCTTACAGCAAGAAATTTGGGGCCGGGTAATTCATGAAGAGCAGGGGTGGATTTCTAGTAATTGTAGAGATTGGGGAGTCCAGAAGCATGACACTCTGCTGAGAATCTTTATCCTGTGTGGTAACAGCCGAGAGCCTCACATGCCCGGGGGGGGGGGGGGGGGGGGGGGGGGGGGGGGGGGGGGGGGGGGGGGGGGGGGGAGGTGCAGGCATTTGAATAACCAGCTTACCACTCTCCACCCCCCATAGTGGCCTTATTAAATTTATGGCCTTGTATTTTGACGGTTGCCACCTCTTCAATCTGTGACAGTGGCACCAAGATATCAATGTGGGTTTGGGAGAGAACATTTAAGCTATACTGGGGTGCTGAAGAGATGGCTCAGAGGCTAAGAGCACTGGCTAGTCTTCCAGAGGTCCCGAGTTCAATTCCTAGCACCCACATGATAGCCCTCAGCAGTCTCTAACTCCAGTTTCAGGGGAGCTGATGTCCTCTCTACATCCGAGGACACCACGTATACATGGTACATATGTAAAACGTCTCTACACATAAAAATAATACCTCTCCCCCACACACACTACAGTTCATGCTTTTTCTGGCTAGAACAGATCCTTTGACCATTAGAAGCAAACATCCAGGGGCAAACCAGCATGTCATTGTGAAAGGCAAGTCTGGAGTGATCCATTTAAATGACTTCTGTCCCTCCTCTGTTTAAGCCCTTCTCAAGTTCCCTGTCATCCACTGGCTCAAGACCCCCATGTGGGGCATGGAAAGTCCCTCTCTCTGATGGAATTTCTGAGCCACTTCCCTTAACCACACACACTGTTCCCTGGCCTTACTCATGCTGCCTCAGGCCCCTGTCCATCCTTCCATTCCTCCCTACTGTCTGTTAACCCCGGGGACTCTGCTCTGAGCATCTTCTTCATACCCTCCTATATCCTGCAGTGAGCTAGGTTAGGTGTCCTTCATCTAAGATCTCAAGATACGCTCTTATCTATTACTGCTCCTAGCCTTATGGCCAGGTCTAGGATAAGGGCTATGTTATCTAGTTCCCTTCAGTAGCATGATCTTACATTGTCACTAAGAGATGTCCTTATACAGTACATGATGGTCTCCTCTGTTCCTCACCTGGGAGTAAGCTGTGTTTCCCCTTGGTTGTATTCTGAGGCAGGGCTATGGAGCAAAGGTATGACTTAAATTCTTGATCTTGCCTGAGCCTCCCAAGTGCTAGGAATACAGCATGTCTGCCTTTACCACGATTCTTAAATAAAAGGAAACTGAGGTCCAGAGAGGTGGGCCGTCTCACCAGATAGATGGGGAGCAGTAGGACAGAACTGAGACCCAGTACCCAAGGGCCAGAGCTCTTAGCAGTGGGTGCTGTATTGGTTACTGTTCTTGCTGTAACCAAATGCTGAGCAGAAAACAACTTGAAAAAGGAACAAGTTATTCTCATTACAGAGAAACTGTCCATCACAGTGGATCAGGCAAGGCGGCTTGCTCACAAATCAGGAAGCGGAGAAAAATGAACACTTATCTTCGTTCTCTATGGTAAGGTGCCTCACGACTCAGGGAGGGTCAGGCCTCTCTAGAAATGATCCCCAGACTCAGTCAGGGGTGCATTTCCTAGGCGATTCTAAATCCAGAGAAATTGACAATGAAGATTAGCTCAACCCCTGTCAACTGGACACTGTACATGTATGGCTTTAAATAAACATTCTACCCCTCGTGGACATCTCAAGGCCAAATGTGTAGAGCTAATCTCTAAAAGTCCCCAAAGTCTTAACAGTACCAAGTTCAAAGTCTTTTCTAAGACTCTTCAAGCATGAGCCCCTATAAAATAACCACTTTCCATATTTCTGATACCCGACCACACAGAGTCAGTGTGAATGGAGTTACAACAAGGAAAGCCAGACCAAAGCCTGCAGGACAGGCAGACACCTGCATCTGAGACTGATGTCATCAAAGGGCTTGAACTTCTGTGTCTCTCCAGCTCTGCCACCTGCAGCAGCAGCCTTTCTGCTTGGCCCATGGTCCTGGCATCTCCAGCATCCTGTCTCCTCTGCCATTAGACTTTACCTTGGTGCTTTCACACAATGGCTTCTCAGGGCTCCCCACAGAACCCAACCCCGCCACACACACTGGCTGGATTCACTTGCTGTCTGCAACTTTGCTGCAAGCCTCCCTGGCCCTGTAACTCCTCTCTTGTACATCTGCATGTCTATACAGAACCCTGCTGACAACCCTTCGAGGTTTTGCTCCTGCCAGAGGATGCACTTCTGACCTCTTGTACCCCAGCTGCACTGGTCTCTCTCTGCTTTGCAGCTGACCCAGGAGTGGGGTGGGGAACACCCCCACAGCTGCTAAGGAACCCCTTCAGCTGCATTCCTGTCCAATCTGCAAATTCACATTTTCACAGTCGGAGCCTTTGATGGGTAGAGTCTTGTTCACGGGGCTCTTTCCCTACAGTCCCAGGGCAAAGTGTGGGGATTCTCTCCAGCAGTGCTAATCTTGATGGTTTACTTGCTTTCTCTGCAGACCCATTCATTGATGGCCCATTTCCCTTATCTTTCTGTTCTCTCTCACTGCAGCAGTGAGCAGTAACCCCCGGCACAGACTGAATACAACTATTTTGAGATTTTCTTTACAAATGAGCCCATTACCTTTCATATTATCTTCACTCGGGTTCTCAGGGTATGGTCAGAATGAGCAGGGATGAGACATGGATGGCCTCTGCCAAAGTTCCCAGTAGAGTTCTTGTTCACCTCTGAACCCTCATGAGCTGAGTCTTTTTGTCTTGGTTGTCTTTTCTCTCTCCAAGCCTGCTCTTCCAGATTTCCATTGCCACGGCCCCTTAAGCTCCTTTCCCCGTATTCTAGGGCTTTTCTAGCCTGTAGACCCAGGCTCTTCCATAAACCTTCTGCAAACCAGTCCAGCGGCCGGTGGACCACATGGCCTGGCCTATCACAGCAATGGCACCCCGCTCCTGGTACAGAGTTCCCGTATCAGTTGCCTTTCATATTGCTTTAACCACATACCAGACAAAAGCAACTTAAAGGAGAAAGAGTTTATTTTGGCTCCCAGTTTAAGGGGAAACAGTCCACCATGGCGGCGCAGGAGTGATGGTGAGCATTTTGCTTACATCTGTGCAGATGACAAAGCAGAGAAAAGTGAGAGCTCTGCTCGCTTTCTCCCTTTCCCTCTTTTACTCGGTCCAAGAGCCCAGTCCGTGGGACAGTGATACCAACACTCAGAAGGGTCACAGACACACTCAGGCAGTAGATCACCTCACCCAGGTGAGTAGCTCTCAACCTATGGGTGGGTGACCCTTTGCGGGTTGAATGATTCTTTCACAGGGGTCTCCTAAGGCCATCCAAAAACACAGCTATTTCTTTGCATAATGATTCATAACAGTAGCAAAATTGCAGTTATGAAGTAGCAATGAAAATACTTTTATGGTTGGGAGTCACCACAAAGAGGAGCTGCATTACAGGGTCGCAGCGTTCGGAAGGCTGAGAACCTCTGCCTTTAGGTGATTCTAAATCCAGGAAACAGAAGATCAACCTCATACCTGTCCATGAACCACAGACGAGGACAACAGCAACTTGGATGCTAAGTGATGGGAGCGGGGCTCTTTTAGGGCCTGTGTACCAACAGGAGTGATTCATATAGGAGGGACATCATGTGAAGTGACTCACCCAGAGAGTTGAAGATTCTACATGAGAAAACCAGGGCACCGTTATCAGACTATGGTAACTAAACTTCCCAAACAGAGAGCTCAAAGATTCAAACTCTGGTTTTCTTTGGTCCTGGATCCATTTTTTTTTTTTTTTAAATAAAGACAAGGTCTTACTATACAGTGCAGAATGGCCTCGAACTCAGGCCCTTCCTGCCTCAGCCTCCAGAAACGGTGATTTCATCCGCGCCTGACTGCCGTGTGATCTCCGTCCTGTGGTGGAACCTCTCTGACCTCCAGTTCTACCTAGAAAAGGAGCAGGTGGGATTCAAACACTCCAAAGCTCCATCCAGCTCAGCCATTTCGTGTGTCCACAAGATGGAGAGGGGGAGAAGTGCGTGGGGGCTGGGCATCTGGGAGCTGTGCTGCTTCATTTTGGCCTAGCTGTACCGCAGCCGCAGGATGGCGTTTGTGGAAAGCCGGGCTGCGCAGCACATTTCCTCTCTAATTAGATAGCGTTAACTTAACCATTTAGAATGAGATAAGTTTCCATCCGTGATGTCCCGAGTTGCTCCCCGAAGGGCTCATTAGTCACTTCCCTGCAGCTGCCTTATTGTTTTCCAGATGCCAGCCGGGGGACTTGGCATTTCCCTTCCCTGATTGGAGTGGGCAAGGCTGAGCTGGGAACACAGGCAGGCATCGCAGGGAGGGGATTTGCGGCTTCTGCTCTTCCTCCTCGTGCCTTCCGGGGCCACCACCTCACATTAGGGACCTCAAAGCAGCTACCTATACTTCTGGGTTGAGACTGGCGCGTTGTGGCCACAGAAAAGCTCAACACGTTTAAGAGGCCTTTAATGTGCCTGGCATCTGAGTGCCTGAGGGTACAAAGGAGTGCACGTTCCTGCTCTTCACAGCCTTCCCTCCTTAGCCAGGTGCTCCTCAGGAGGGCGCTTCAAGCTTGCTTGCAATGTTTTATTTATCTTCCTCTCTGCCACCCTTCACTGGCTCTACTGCAAGTGAGAAGCCTCCCATAGCGCAGCGTCTGATATGACCACCTGGTGGTGCTGTGCGCCCACAGTTGAGGACTTCCGGGGACTTTGGAAGAGAAACTGGTTATGACCAGAGAGAGGCCTGTGCAATTGTCTTAACTGGGAGGCCTGGGAAAAGGTCTCGGAGGCCTGAGAAAAGAATCTAGAGAGGACCCCCGGCTGCCAATCCCAGGACCACCTTGGCACACTCTGGTCAGGATGAAACTGAAATTCTGGAGTTTCCACCTTCCTTGCCCAGCTCACCAGGGCACTGGCTGAAAGTGTGAGACTTTGGAGACACTCTGCAAAGTGATGGAGGGGGAAGGGGGTCCTCACATTACTCCCGCTGTGGTTTTCCAAGCTCTCACGTCTTTCAACGCGCTAGCCATCTTTCCCTTACTCAACTAGATATGCATAATGCATCAGATGTCTTAAAATATGCGCATGACTTCACACAGGCTAGGGATGCTGGGGAAAAAACCCTTATGACACAGATTTTAGCTTCTGATTTTTCTCTGGGAGAAATTTTACTTCTCCACAGCCTGGCTCTTTGCCAGCTCTCACTCCCCTCTCTCCTGTCCTTACCCACTCCCCCTCCGTCCCTGCTGCCTGCCTCCTTTGCCTCTAGGGGCCTTTTCTCCTCTTCCTCCTATGCCCTGGCTCTTTTCATTATGACCCTTCCCATCCTTCCTGATGGTTGGATTAGTCTCTCCCACTGACAGCTTTTTAACTCTTTTTTATTTCTGTGGATCTTCCTCATCGCCACATCGTGTTCTGATCTGCCCCCCCCCCCACCAAATAGCTTTCTGCACTCAACCACCCCTGCCCCAGGGCTGCCAGGCAGGTCCTCCCTAATTCTTCATGGGTTGCCCTTCAGTCACCCGCTCTGCCTGTTTGTTACACGGGAATTTTTGTCCATCTCTGCAGACCCCAAGGACTGAGGGCAGAGGGACCCACTGCATGGAACTGTTCCCTGTTTTGGTTTAAGGTACAGACTCCATCCGCACCTTGCCTGAACCTCACTCTCTCATTTGATGGCTGAGAGGAACTCTGGCTCAGAGAGGGCAGTGCTGTCTCCAGGTTACACGGGGTGGGGATGGGGCATGGGGAGGAAGGATATGGAGGTAGGAATGGTCTCCTGGTTTGTCCCCACTAACTAGTGCCTCAAAAGCTCCTGGGTCTCTTCACAGGATGGAAGGGATCCCTTTCTCACCTGACAGAACTATGGGGCCATCCTGCTTTCTGTATGGAGACTGGGCTCAGCTGCTAGTGTGTTGAGAGAGCTCTCTGTTCTGAGCTCAGATCCAGGGCTGGCTTTGGCTCATTCATTCCTTGGCTTATGGGCTGGCAGTGTAAACTGATTCAATGCTATGTTGTCCCAAGGACATCCTGGAGGGAGATGCCCCAGTGCTGTTTCTAGGACACAGCCTTCTCTTCATCATCCGAAGGCCCTTCAGGTTCCTAGAAATCTTGCACACAAGGTTTTGCACCTTGGGAAGAGAATTATCTCTTTCATAGACTCCTTTGGCCTGGGATGGGTTCCCATGGTTACAGTGAGGCAGGTGAAGGAGCTTGCAACCACTTTCCCAACTGCTGGCTTTCATTGCCAAGGTAGCCTTGGGCTGTCACTTTGCTGTTCTGGCCTGGATGCCCTCAAACTGTAAGATTGAGATGACAGTTGACAGCCATCTTCCAGAGGCCTGGGGGTGGACATATGTGTATTTTGGTTGGCAGCACTTGAGCATAGCAGGTAACAATCACTGGGTGGGGTGGAGCTTGAGATGAGAGCTCTGTGGCCTCTCTGAGCTGGAATGGGGTCAGCTTCTCCTTTGTCCACCCTCCACACCTTTACCAGACAATGTTTTGACTCCATTCTTGTTGAAATCAAGGCTTTTCTTTTTTATTTTTTAAAAGGTGTATGGGTGTTTTTGTCTGTTTGTGAATCAAGTATGTGTCTGGTGGGGGAAGAGAGCGTTGAATTTTCTGGGTGTGGGTTTGGGGAACCTAACTCAGGTCCCTTACAAGAGTAAATGGTATTCTTTTTTTTTTTTTTTTTTTTTTTTTTTCGAGTCAGGGTTTCTCTGTAGCCTTGGCTGTCCTGGAACTCACTCTACATGTAAACCAGGCTGGCCTCGAACTCAGAAATCCGCCTGCCTCTGCCTCCCGAGTGCTGGGATTAAGGCATGTGCCACCACGCCCGGCGTAGCTGGTATTCTTAATCACTGAACCATCTGTCCAGTCTGTGTGTCAGAGTTCTTAAGGGGCAGAAGCTTCTTGGGAGCCCTGGACAGTGGACACTGGACAGACACTTGATAGCTCTCAGACACCAGGCTTCAGAAGTCTCCAAATTTCTGGCTTCCAGCAGGATTTCACAGGAATTAAAGTCCCACCCTCTCTTGTGTCCCAGGGTGGTGGAACAAGTCATGTGATTATCACAGTGTGATCAGTGATCATACTGGGTTGTCTATTGGTCTGCCGTTAATATCCTAGCTCGAGAAGCAGCTGGAGTTTCCTAGTGCTCCTGAGCCCTGCTTTCAAGATTTCATTTGAATAAAGAGCCTTAGTGATTAGACAAAGGAGTGCATTTGCACATGTGTGTGTTTGTGTGTGCCTATGTGTGTGAGCACGTGTGTGCCTGCTTGTGTGTTGAGGAGCCAGAGACCTGTCTTTCTTTTCTTTTTTTTTTTTTTTTTAAAGATTTATTTTATTTATTATATGTAAGTACACTGTAGCTGTCTTCAGGCATTCCAGAAGAGGGCGCCAGATCTCATCAGGGATGGTTGTGAGCCACCATGTGGATGCTGGGATTTGAACTTATCACCTTCGGAAGAGCAGTCGGGTGCTCTTACCCGCTGAGCCATCTCACCAGCCCGAGACCTGTCTTTCAAAGAATACAACTAACCTCTCTGGAAGCCTCTCACTGAGTTAGGGCAGTGCTGAGGAGTGTGGTTGAATCTACTCTTGGCTCAGAGCCATCATTCCTGCTGGACAGCCACTTAACCTCTGAGGACATGACCAGCTCATCACCCTACATGATGCTCCATCGCAGGGAGAAAGGCCTGCTGATGGTAAAGGGTCTGAGCCAGCCATGGCAAGTCGTGACACACCCAGTGCACATCTTTGACCTGCTGGCAGGTGCTCTCCACCAGAGGATGGGCAGCAGCCATGTTCTCCTCTACTCTTGCCTTCTGCTGCTGCTGCTAGCCGTGCTTCAGTTTCCCCATCTGAATAGATGGAAGGGGATGGAGATAGCAGAAGCCTCTATACTGACCTTTCCTGTGCCTTACCAGTTCTGGGTGCTCGGGACACAGCAGGGGCTTTAGATATAAACTTATAATGGTAGAATGGGCTAGAATGACCATGGAAATATATAAGCTTAGTGAAGAAATTTCAGGTGAAATCTAAGAGGAGCCGGGAGGAGGCTCTGGGGCCTTTGCTTTAAGCTTTTTTTTTTTTTTTTGGCTTCTTGGGATTTGCTGCTCCCTCTCTCTTTTTAGGACTGGAAATTGAGCCCAGGGCCTCAGAGAGTCCCAGCCCTGTACTTCTAGTCAGAGGCCTAGAGTGAGAGGTAATTTATTTAAAAGCCACAAAGAACTGGGAGATGCTCACCTGCAACCGCAGTACTCAGGAAGCTGAAGCCAGCCTGGGCTACATAGTAAGATCCTGTGAAAATAAATAAATAAATAAATAAATAAATAAATAAATAAATAAATAAAATCTATAATATATAAGTCTATGTGTATATAATACATATTTAAGTATGTAAGTATATGTGTGTATATATAATATATATTATTTATAAATATAAAATTGTATAATGTATACATTATATGTATTATATGTAAGTGTGTATACATAGACACACACACAGCCAGGAATAGCAACACATACTTTTTAATCCCTGCACTCAAGAGGTAGATCTCTGAGTTCCAGGCCAGCCGTGGCTACACAGTGAGACTCTGTCTCCAAAACCAGGCAGATAGACAAAGCAAAAACCAAAACAGGAAAGGCTATTGTAACAGTCGAGTTTATTGAGGGAATACTACATGCCAGGCACCATGCACGGCTGATCTCCTTCCAGATAGGAGACCTCTGAGTCTAGCTGGTTTTTACCCCAGTTGGCAGGGCATCAGCAAACTGTGCGTTCCTGTGACAAAAGGCTAGGCAGAGACAACTTATGGAGAGAAGTTATCTTAGCTCACATCTCTAAATGGTACAGTTCAAGGCAAATTGGTTCTGTGCTTCCAGAGTAAGGTTTCCATGGTAACAGGAGGTACATGATAGAGGAGATTCAATCATGGGTGCCAGAGTCAGTGAGAGAGGGAACTGGGGACCAGAGAGCACCTCTGGAAGTCCCCAATAACCTACTTCCTTCAGCTAGGCATCACCTCTATTATTATCAAACTGTAATAGTAGGAGAGGAAATGGAGGACCAGAGAGGTGAATAGAAGAGACCAGAGGAGTTAGAAGTGACAACAGGGATCTGATGTCCTCAAATATGTAATAGCAACTTCCTTTCTGGACGCGGAAGAGGGTGGTCTTTATCTCTATGTACTTTCCCACCAGGGTCTGGTGTCTTTGCACAATTGTGGGCCTCTGGAGTAGAGACGGGTAGAAATGGAGTCCTAAGACATATGTTAACTCAGGCTAGAGGTATGACCAACCAAAGACTGGAAGAAACGGGAGATCAAAGATTGAGTGATCAGACAGTTGAGAGGGACAGAAAATGGACCCTTCTTGACTCTCAACTTCCCTTGGAGAACTTCCATGCGACCTCAGACAGAGCACTTAACTGCCAGTTACCTGTTCCACAAATTGGGCCTGACCGTTCCTCACCAGCTCCACCTTCTTATGAAGGCTCACTTTTCAAAGATAATAATCATGGAGATGTTTTTTTCAGAACTGGAGTGAGAACCCAGGGCATTGTGTATGGTTAGGCAAGGGTTCTACCAACCGAGTTACATTCCCAGGCCTTGGTGCTGGTTTTCAGGCTGTTGGTGTCCATGTGCTTAGAAAGCAGGCAATGCTCACAAAAGGGGTGGGTACTGGGCTGGGAAAGTGGCTGCTGACACCTCCAACTTTATTTGCCCAAGGCAAGGTAGACATTCCATTCCGGGCTTGGGCCTTCTCCTCTCTCACTATCTGGGTGGAGAGTCTTCAGCTCATTGTGTCACTTGATCTTCTTCACAGTGGGGCCCTGGTAGGTACTGAACTTGGAAGTTGCTTTGTGTTGGTCTGCAGCAAGGATGAGACCCTGACCCTGGCTCCATCACTAGACCTTGACCTTGGCCAAGTCACTCCCCCTTCTCCCACCTCATCAATTGAATACAGAAGCAGCTTCTCCTCTTCCTACCTATGAAGGAGCTTCTAGTTGAGACGCCAGGTCAATAATGTATGTGAAAAGCACTTTGGGGGCAAACCCAGAAAGTGTAGCACAAATGTAAGAGCCGCTTGTAAGTTTATACCAGCCCCTGTCTTGGGCCTTTTGTCCTCTCTCTCAGCACTTGAGAGCTAACCTCACAGCTGACTCTCAGCGGGGGGGGGGGGGGGGGGGGGGGGGGGGGGGGGGGGGGGCTTTAATGAATGGAGTCAGGCAGCTTCTGGAGAGACCATCCACAATCTGGGGACCTGCTGCTTCTACGGTTGACAAGCCACGGGAGGGACTCAGAGCCAGTTTCCTATGTGTGGATTGTAGGCTTGGGTTAGGCGATATTTAGGGAGACTTCCCAGCCCAGGCGGCTCTGAAGTGGGGAAAACGGTTAAAGAGAAGCACCTTCTCACAGACAGAGCCATTTCTTTTTTTTTTTTTTTTTTTTTTTTTTTTTTTTTTTTTTTTTGGTTTTTCGAGACAGGGTTTCTCTGTGTAGCTCTGGCTGTCCTGGAACTCACTTTGTAGACCAGGCTGGCCTCGAACTCAGAAATCCACCTGCCTCTGCCTCCCGAGTGCTGGGATTAAAGGTGTGCGCCACCACGCCCGGCCTGACAGAGCCATTTCTTATTCAACTAATGCACACCCACTAACAGCTCTGCCCCCGGGAGGCCTTCATCTCTTTAACTGTCTTGAGGGGCACACCGGCAGTTGGGCAGGGGAGAGTACTGGGGTTCAGGGTCACTCAAAGTGTCACTGCAAGAGAAGTACAGGGTTTGGGGTTCAAGATCGGGCCTGTACCCAGAAGACAAGCTTATTCCACCTGTCACAATCTATTTCTCCACCCCTTCGTCTTCTCATCCTGGGGTCTGGATTCTGGAAACCAGCCAGCCCTTTAACATTGGGTGAGGGGGCACCGGTTCTAGGTCTTCCCTGGCTGATGGCAACCCCCTCCCCTGCTCTCCGGAGAGGGGGCGGGGTGCTAGGTGAGTTAGAAGCCTAATGACAAGGATTAACTTCCTAGCCCTGCCTCTCTCCTGCAGGCTGCTGACCTTGGACTGGTTACCCCTCCCTGGGGTTAGGCCAGCTCTGCTGAGCAGGTCTGGTCTCCTTGGGGAGAGCAGGTGCTCCAGGCTCAGGCGAGGATAATGAGCGCTCCTCACGCACCTTGCCCCCTTGAAGTTACCATCTGGCAGACAGATGCGCCTCCCAGGCTTCCCGGGTCTCCCTCCCGGTTTTGAGGCCACAGTATCTCCCCAGAGCTTTATTAAGACTGTTGTTATAAGAGAGGTCCCGGAGGGCAAAGGGCTGCAGGCCCGGGGCGTCCCCAGCGAGTCAGAGGGCTCTAGGAGCCGGGCATCCCGGGCAAGCCCAGAGTAATGAGGCTCTTCCCTATCCCGCGGGAGGCGGGGCTGCCCCCTCCTCCCCTCCTTCTTGTCCCTGGGGTTGTGGGGGAGCCAGGGCTCGGCACAGAGGGACAAGAAGTGAGAAAAAGGCCTTCTTGGAAGATCCAGTAGGCACGGGGCAGAGGAATGCCCGGCAGGGTCTAAGTGGGGCACAAGTGTGGTGGGGGAAGGGAGAGGAGTGCCCGCGGGTCGCCCCCAGTACGCTCCGATCCTTGACCTCTGTAACTGGCCTCCAGGGAGGTCAGCATCCGCGTCCTTCCCGGCCTGTGCGTCCTCGGTCCCCTCCCCTCCCGCTGCTTCGGGTTCCCCTCGGGAGTCACAGCCAGCCGAGCCGGCGCGCACAGGCTCCGGGTCGGGTAAACACCGCGCGGGAGGGGCGCGGGCCGTGCGGGGCGGGGCGGGGCGGGGCGCACCGGGGCCCCTCAGCGCGGGAGGGACGGAGGGGACGGGGGCGGGGGCAGGAAGCCAGCCGCGGTCCGGCGCGGCCCCGTGACGTCGCTTAGCTTCCAGGGATCTCTCCCCAGGCCCACGGGTCCCCTCCTCCCTCCTTCCCTCCTCCGGCGCCTCGCTTTCAGCCTGGGCTGGCATTCTAGCTAGCAGCTCGCAGGCTGCTCCTTCGTCCCTGCCTCCCTCTTTCCCCTTCTCTCCTCCTTCCTTCTCCGACCCTCTATTTTTCCCTCCTTTCGCTTCTCCGCTCTGCCTCTCTGATCCAGATCTAGTCTCCCTCCCCCTTTTCTTTTTCTCCCTCCTTTCTCACCCTCCCTCCTCCCGCCGCTCCCATTGCCTTCTTCTGTCTTTCTGTTTTTCTCCCCGTCGCCCTCTCGGTTTCTTCCCTCCCTCCCTCTCTCCTTCCCTCCCTCCCTCCGGGTTTCCTCCCCCTGCCCTCCCTCCTTTTTGCTCCCCTCCCCCTCGGCCGCTCGCTGCTTCTCAGTCCCCGAGTCGCCGCCGCTGCCGCCGCCCGCATCCGAGGCAGGACTGGCCCGCGCGCTCCCCGGGGTGCGCCCACCTCGGTCCCGCGCCCTCCGGGCTCGCAGGGACACCCTCCTCCCCGCGCGTCGCGGCCCCGCCCGGCTCGGCCCCCGCCCCGCGCCCGAGAGCGCCGAGGATGTGAGTCCTGCCCGCCGCTGCCGGAGCAGCAGCCACTCGCGCGCGGAGCCCGAGCGCAGCGCAGCTCAGCTGCGGGCGCTCGTTGGGTCGCTCGCGCGGGCTGCGCGCTCCTGCCCCAAGCGGTGCCCCTCCCCGGCCTCTCGCCGGCCCCAGCGCCGCGGCAGCCCCGAGGGCCGTCCCCGGCCGGCCATCCCCGGCCCCAGCGCCGCTGACCCTGTCCTCCGCGGGCGGGGACGCGGGCGGAGGAGGTGCCGCCTCGGAGCCCCCGGACGCGACCATGTCGGAGGTGCTGCCCTACGGCGACGAGAAGCTGAGCCCCTACGGCGACGGCGGCGACGTGGGCCAGATCTTCTCGTGCCGCCTGCAGGACACCAACAACTTCTTCGGGGCCGGGCAGAGCAAGCGGCCTCCCAAGCTGGGTCAGATCGGCCGAAGCAAGCGCGGTGAGTTCCCCGCCCCTTACCCCCTGCGGTGCTGGTGCTGCAGCCTGGCAGGGGCGTAGGGGTCCCCGCGGTAGTGAAGGGACCATCTGCGAGATCTAGGGATCCCTCCTGCGGCGGAAGCTGGATCAGGCCTCGGGCAAGAGTCCCCGCTTGTCCGGGCTACCAGCGGGGTCACCCGGGGGCGTGGTAGCCTCTACTTGCAGCGGAGGCCCAAAGGTTATAGCCGCGTCCTCAACCGCACCAAAGTTTGCTTTCAGGTTTCACACCCCTCCCCCCTTTTGCGCAGTGGAGTCGCATCTGCACTCTCTCTGCTTGGCCACCCTGGGGTAAGGGGTCCTGGAGCTTCTTAGGGGTCTGCGTGGGGCGCTGCGGGGGAAGGAGCTTAACTCCCGCGGGGAAGGGCGAGGAACATTCAGGTCGCACAGGCTTTTCACTGTTACTTGGCAGAGGGGAGAAGCGTGGTCTAGCCTGAGATATTGGAGTTGGAGAAGCCCCAGGGAAACCGAGACGCAGAGTGCTGCCGGAAAAGACTGGGGTGTCGAGGTGAAGTGGGGAGATGGTCGGGAGACCGAGGTGGGCTGAGAGCTAAGGCGAGGGAGCTGTAGGGAGCCTGGGACTCAAGTATAGGGAGGACGCTGAAGCGCTGGAACAATGAGGGTGACAGACAAGGAGACCTACGGGTAGAGACCCAGAGTTCTGGACAGGTGATCTGATCATCCAGTACAGGGACCGGTGGAGGGACTGAGAGGCCAGTGGAGACAGTGAGGCAGGCGGAAGAGGCCGCTGAAGGTAAAGCCCCAGGCGGCAGCGAAGGGAGGTTCTGCCCTTTGCGGTGGCACAGAGAGCGGAGGGGCGGAGGCTACCGACCGGGGCACAGGGAAGGGAGCATGGGAGGGCGACCCGTGCAGGCCAGGCCTAAACTTTGCAGCCGCTGATCGGCGTGGGAACCTACCCCAGCTTTCCTTCCTGCTCCGGGCTTCTGCTACCGCCACCAGTGACCTGAAGACCTCAGTTTCCCTTTCTCTTCTTAAGCAGCCTAGGAGACTTCTTTGTAAAGGGTTGCATCAGGTTGTGGTCGAGCTGGGATGGTTCCCTCTGGCTTGCTCTATCTTAGAATCCAGCTAGGATGAGGGCTAGGCAGTGGGGCAGTTCAGAACCAGGCAGGAAAGGCAGCCTAAGGCGATGGGGCTGTTCACCCTGCTTGGAACAGCCAGCCTTCCTTCCTTGCCCTCCTCTGCACCCCCATAGTGGGGATAGACAAAGTATCTGCGACCCCTGGCTAGCCAAGCTCTCTCACCTTTCTCTCCCCCTCCCTTTTTTTTTTTTTTTTTTTTTTTTTTGCAGTTGTTATTGAAGATGATAGGATTGATGACGTGCTGAAAACCATGACCGACAAGGCACCCCCTGGTGTCTAACTTCCCCAAAGACAATGTTGAGGGACAGAATAAGAAGAGTGGCGGGCTGTGACAGTTACTGACAAAAAGCACGAGGAGGAGGAGGAAGAGGAGGAGGGATAAAGCACTTTGAAATTTATTAATAGCTTTCTACCTGCGATGAAATCGACAACCTGTGTCTCAAGTCAGGCCGGAGACAGATGAGGTGGGGGGCAGGGGGAGGAGGAGGAGGAGGAGGTGGTGGTGGTGGTGGTGGTGGTGGTGGTGGTGGTGGTGGTAGCAGCGGCTCTGGGCTCCTCTACAAAAAATGAAAGTTAAAAAAAACACACACAAAAAGTAAAAAAAAAAAATAATAAAAAGATAAAAAAATAAAAATCACTATATACACACATATAAAAGAAAAAAGTCTCAGTTGCAGCTATTTGTCAAGATTAATACCTGTTTCTTTTTATATATGGTAAATATTGTGCAATTATAGCTCTGGAGTTTGAACCACTTCCCGAAAGCAGCACCAACCACGGGAAGGTGCTGGTGTTCTGTGCTGATTTGGCTGTTCCCAATGTTTACATAATTTAATCTTGCAAAAATGATCCTGTGCTCTTGGATGTGACATGCGGTCTAGTCCAGTTTTACTTTTTTTTAAAAAAATGTTTGTTTATTCTTGGATGTACAAAAGAAAATTGGGGGCTTGGGGGGTGATCTCTGTAGATACTGTTGTACTTGGGCCATCTTTGAAGTTACCGGAAATGAACCCCATTTTAAAGCAGAAAGTAACTTTTTTACCGACTGATGCTTGGGAAGACCCCTTCCTTGTCTTATTTTCAAGAGACAACTGAAAAGCTTGTACTTGCAGTACAGCTCTTTGCCCAGGTTAACACCAACAGTGGGTTTTATATGTCAGAAAGAAGAAGAAAAACAAAGACAAACTTGCTTGAGCTTTTTCTAACCTCCCCGTATGTGTGTGTGGGGGGGGGGTCAGTTATGCGAACCCCTCTTTCTTCTTCAATATTGTGTCACTTTATTCATTCTCTTTAATGGACTGTAAAAACAAAAACAACAAATGTAATCACAAGAGTGCCAAATATCTTGAACCGCCAAAAGGCATTTTGGTTTCCTTTTGTCCCCTGTGCTCTGAGTCCTGTGTGGGAACACTTGGAGAGTCTTTTCTGTTATTTATAGGGGTTCTCTTAAGGCTCGCCAGCTGCCTGTTTTGCATGGTATTTGCAAAAAAAAAAAAATGCCTCTTGCGTGAGGAATCTTTTACTTTTTTTTTTTTAATTATTATTTGTTTGCAACTTTGGATCTCAAGAGGTCCCCACCCCTCCAAGTTCCTTCTTTTCTTAATTCTCTATTCTGTATGCTGCACCTTGAATCAGCACACAGGGCTATTTCTCCAATGTACAATAAAGAACTCTTCCTGTGTCTGCTCTTTCGTTGGCTTTGTTTCTCAGGGACTTGCTGTCCATTTGACTGGAATAAGGAGATGGTGGCTTTGGTCTGTAGGATGAAACAATTTGTGCGTGTTGGCAGGGGTGTGGTGGGGAGGGGTTATCAGCCAGTGAGCTGGATGGGTCAGGCTATCCCCTGAGAATGGCAGAATCAATGGACTTTGAATTTTGCAAATGGCTCCTTCTGGTTTCCCTGAGGCTTGGGCCATCCTGTTGGGTTGGGAGGCTGCCAGTCTGTGGAGACTGAAGCTGGGAGACTGGACTTGGGTTCATGTTCCAGCTCTGACTGCCTTACTCTTGGAACTGAAACTTTTGTAAACCTCACCTGCCTGATCTGCAAAGACAGAAGAACTCAGCTGCTGCCTCTTAGGGTCAAGAAGAGGAGTATCAATCCTCAGTACACCAGAACCTTCCATACTGGGCCACCCATAACATCCACTAAACATCACTAGAGGCCTGGTTGTGGACATACTCGTCTCTAACCACTAGAGCCTACTTTTACTTGCTTGAGGATGAGTCTGTTCTCTGGGATGCATAGCTGGGAGGCCCCCAAGCACCTGCTACACCTGCCTCTAAATCACCCCCTTAGGAAAAGTCTGTTGGGCAGGATGGGGAGGTAGCACCAGTTCTCCTTAAACTGGAGGCAGTGATGAGGGCTTCAGGGTCTGTAGGGAGAGGACTTGGGAGGAGGGTTTTGGCTCAAGGAAGAGGTCCTGTGTCCCCACCTCCTCGCCTCCCACTTCTCCCCCTCCCCCAACCCCCCTAGCCCCGCCCCCCCCCCATCCCCTGGGATGTTTTGCATGTAGAAGCCCCACTGCCTGGAGCTTTTAATGTGTTTGTTGTAAAGCTGTCAGCCAGGGAGTCACAACACAGCTCACAGTGACAGGAGCTTGAGTATGACTCAGACATCAGGTAAGAGTCCCCACGGGGTGGGGTGGGGGGACTGCAGAAGAGGAGCTCCAGGGGGCCCGGGGAAAGGAGGGCGAATGTCTCATCCCCCTTCTTAAGGCTGACAGCCTCAGCAGGTCCCAGCTCGAGGTTCTTCATCCTGTGGTCATTACTGGGACTGACTGGGGAGCTGGAACTGGCAGTGCCCAGCCTGCGGATGCTAGTGGATGCCAACCTCATTTCCCCAGGCGCATGGTCCTCTTCTTGAATCTGGCTGTCTTCCCTCTTGACCCAAGGCACTCCCTTTTGGACTTGAAGGTCTATAGGCTCCATTAGAGCCAAGAAATGCAATGTACTCCCCCCCCTCCCCAGAAGGCCAAGGGGATTACTGGGGAAAGGATTAGGGCTAGGGCCTGCTTTTTGTTCAAATAATAATATGCCGAGAGGGGCAGAGGCCAGGCGACAAGGTAGCTTTAGGGATGTGGTTTCTGGTACTGTAGTCACTGAGTACTGTCTCATGTGCACTTCTAGAAACCCAGCAACATTCACTTACCAGTTACCAAAGAGGCGTAGGCCTCAGGGAAGCAAGGAAGCTTTCCCTGAATGCCAGACTCACGACGGCCCAGCAGAATGGGTGCTGGTGTTACCAGGAGGCACAGTAGAAAGCAAGTCTCAGAGAGGGTAATCTCTGCCAAGCGCTTCAATTTGTTAGCTGCAGAGTCAGGATTGGAACCCAGAGCCCACCATCTGGGATGAAGATGCAGACAGACTTTGGCTCTGTTCCAGCTTCAATGGTTGTCCTTCATCCTTTAAAAGTCCTTGTGTTGGTGTGTTTTCCTCAAGCTCTGCCCGTCTCCATCATCCTGTACAACAGACTGCATCAGGGGTCAGGAGGAGGCAGTGCGTGGATGTGGTCAGCCAGCACCTAGAGCTGCCCGGCGCCCTGGGCCAAGGCTGAAGGTCCATTTTAATAAGTGATGTATTAAAAACGTTCCCGCTGGAGGCCACTGGGCAGCAAAGGCAGTGCCTGCCTCAGCCTGGAATGAGTCTGCCTTTCTAGAGACTTCCATTCAGTAGCAAGGAAAATAAATCTCTTACGTATACTATAGCATTGGGTGAGCATTTGTTGAGAAGGTACTTTGGGGACTGTGCAGATACCAGATATACCATGGGCTGGGTATGTCTGAAGTTATCTGGAGAATAATGGAAAAGGCTATTAAAAGATGGAGGTGGGGGAGGGTGACTCCAAACCTCCAAGCGTGGACCTGGAGCATCCAGGGCTGTGTTCTTCAAACTTAGCTCATTGAATGTTTTCAATAAGCATCCGTATGTATCCCTTGATTCTGGTCCTGTGGCCTGTCCAGGCGGATGGGCTGCGGGAATTATCAAAGGGATCTTTTCAGGGAGAACTGACAAATTACATTTGAGAACAGAGAAGTTTGAAGATAACTCCTGTCTGCCACAGATGGAGGAATGATCCTGGGATGCCCCTGCAGGGAAGACAGCAATTTCTGGGTGTTCAAGGACTACCCCAGGAGAAGGGAAGGAAACTGACTTTAGGTGGCAGGTGGATTCAGGACATAGATGGTTTAGATTTGAACCCCTTTTTCTAGCTGTGGGGGTATGGGGGAGAATGACTCAAGGTCTTTGGCTTTCTGGTTCTTGTATAAAATAAAGATGGTAAGAAATATCAGGACAGGTTAAGTGGGAACTTCTATCTCCCCAGTATGTGACCTGATACTCGGATAGGGTATGAACATCCAGGAAGTACTTCCTTTGTGTCAAGGAAGTGGCCAAAATCACTGGAGAAGTTCTTATAGTTCAGTGTGTTGTGTCTTTGGCGTCTGTACTCAAAGACAGACTCTCTTCGGGGGTGGAAATGGCAGGAGACTGCTTGAGGAGATGGGAATGGCTTGAGGGAATCGGTCTTCCTTTCCTGACCTCCGTCAGTTTCCCAAGGTTCCTACATAAAGTTGTGTGCTTGTCCCCCAAAGGCAGTGTCTCCGGGAGCCACGCCCCCACGTCCCCCACCCCCAGCCTGCCAGAAGTCTTCCTTCTTTGGATGGGAGCCATGGGGCTGTCTTGTCCTGGGGAGGCATGAGCTTAGGCCTCTTCGTAGGTCACTTCCTTAGACAAGACCTCAGGCTTCATTTAGTGAGTACTGATTTCATGCCTGCCTTGTGTTACCTGGTATAATGAAGAACAAACTAGAGGCTTGTCCTGGGTTCAAAAATAATTGTTCTCCTCCAGGGACATGAGACTGGGACAGAGGGGTTGTGCTGACTAGGTTTATGTCAGCTTGACACAAGCTCTCATCATCTGACAGGAGGGAGTCTCTGTTGGAAAAAAAAGGTCTCCATAAGATCCAGCTGTAGGCAAGCTCGTAGGACATTTTCTTAATTAGTGATGGATGGGGGGGGGCCAGCCCACTGTGGGTGGGGGCCTCCCTAGGTTGGTGGTCCTGAGGTCTATAAGAAAGCAGGCTGGGCAAGCCATGGGGAGCAAGCTAATAAGCAGCATCCTTCTATGGCCTCTGCATCAGCTCCTGCCTCCAGGTTCCTGCCCTATTTCAGTCCCTGCCTCGGCTTCCCTCAATAGACTGTGACTCAGGATGTGTAAGTCAAAAAAACCCTCTTTCCTCCCCAAGTTGCTTTTTTTGGTTATGGTGTTTCGCTGCAGCGACTGTAACCCTAAGACAGAAGAGCTCAGAGATTCTAAAGCTTTAGCAACACACTTCCTTAGTGTTGGCAACAATGGGAACCAAAGACAGCTGGGTCTTGGGTATGGCCTGGCACTCAAACCTGTGACCCACTTTAACATAAAATACCAGTGAGACTCTAGATTAGTCTAAGTGATCTACAGATGGTGGGCAAGAAGACTCATCAAGATAAAGGTACTGGCCCAAGAGCCTGAGAACCTGAGTCTGTCTGAGCCCCAGGACCTGCACGGGAAGAAGGGAGGAACCAGTTCTCAAAAGCTGTCTTCTGGACCTCACATGTATGCTGTGGCATGCATGTGCTCCTACCCTCCAATAAAGAAATGTGATGATTGATGATGATACCAGACAAGTTGGGGAGACAATGTTAAGTTGACATATATAACCCTGATTCAGTTTCTTCTATTCCTGCCATGTGGTGCCATTCTGGCAAATTTTGCCCAACTGAGGAGTCAGTATGGCACCATGGCTGGTAACTAAACCCCACAGCTTATTTAGACTTTATTAGTTTTTATATAAGCCCTTTGTATTCCTGCATTCCACGCCAGAGGGCACGTTACAGTTAGTCAGGCTGCCTCCACGGGAAGCTCTTGTCTGGGTTCATTTCTTAGACTTTCCCTGCTGTGGAGCACCGGAGACCTGTTTTGCACGCTGCCCCCCTCCCCAAGTAAAGTACCTTCTTACAGTGTTGTGTTTTGTTTTGAGAACGTTCTCACGAAGCATAGGCTGGTTTTTGGACATAGTATGTAGCATGTGCTATGTAGTATGTGCTATGTAGTATGTGCTTTGTACTATGTAGTATTACTATGTAGTATGTAGCCCCAAACTTCTCATCCTTCTGTTGTCACCTCCCAAGGGCTGGGATTACCAGCATGCGCCACAATTTCCAGGGTTTGAAATCCAAGCATAAAATCTAAGGCTCCGTGCATGCTAGGCAGGCACCCTCCCAATCAGGCTGTGTCACCCCCCCCCCCCCAGAGAGGGCTGCTGTGATATTTTCCTCCCAGTGGTTTGGGTAGTGTGATGGGTGGTTAGAACGAGGCAGGGAGTCCCCTTCTCCACATCAAATCAGAGGCACAGGCGAGAGACAGAGACGATGTGTTCACCGGCAGGTGGATCATCTGGGCTGAGACGGTGGGATCCATCAGGATTCTGGGTCAAAGAATTCCGCCCCCCCTTTTCTTGTGTGCACGCTGTGTCTTTGTGAGGTCAATCTCTGTGCAAAGCGCATGTTCTAGGGGCAAGAGCACTTTCACATCTTGAGATCTTCTGTACAGGCCGTCAAGGAAGCCATTGTCCAGTAGTTCCATGTCCAGCAAAGAGAGAGAGAAGCAAAAGTTCAGAGAAACCATGAGTTCCAGGCACACTACGGGGTGGGAGAAGACCCAGGATTTGCAAAAATCCCCCACAGTGCAGTCAGATGACCGATAGATGGAGCCATGCAAAAAAGAGAAAGAAAAAAAAAAGATTTTTTTAACAAATTAATAGAAGCGACTTCCTGCGGAGGAACTGTCATCCTGGTTAGAAACTGTGCAGCGTCTAATCTTTTTCTTGGAAACTCAGGCAGCTGCTCTGGTTTACACAATCTGCCTATGGGAGGGAAGGAGAACAGGGAATCAACCATGCTGTCCTTATTCAACAGCAGAGTCTCCCAAACCATATGCAAAAATAAATTTCAGGCAATGCGGGTAACCCAGGAAACCTGGCAGCTGGACTGAAGCCTGCTGGGCGGCCTGGGGACAAAGAGCTTATGTCCAAAGACCCAGGCCCCACTGCAGAGGGACCAAGAGTCACAGACAGAAGCCCCCAGCCTTCCCCTCAAGTGTTCCTGGATACACAGATTTGCCTCACCTTGGCACCCCTCATGCTGGAGGGTCTGTCCCTAACTGTGTGTGTGTGGGGGACACCCCCCAGAGCCTGGAACAGGGTCCTTGACCTAGAGGCAGCTGTTTTGAGGACAAAGGGTCACCAAGAGGGGAGGAAGTCACTGGGAGGACAGGCTGTATTGGGGAGGACCCGGAAGTATGCCCTGGGAAATCCTATGAGAATAGCTGATGGGAGGGGTGGGCAGTCGATGACGGGGAGAGGCAGACCGCGACAGCCCGGATACAGCCAGGGAAAGAAATGTCCTGTGGGACGCAGCTGGGTGGCCAAGGGTTTCAGGAGTTTACCCTGGGAGGGTGTTTTATGGAGAAGATGAACTCCGTAAATTAATTAATTAAGTCCATATTCATTCAACAATTTTTTTTCTGGCAGGCAGAGACGGGGCGGGGCTTGTGCTTGGCACTGGGGAGACAGTGCTTGCTAGAGGGAGGCCCTTTCCGGTCCAGAAACCACAGTGTCTGGTCTGTGACCTTTCAATGACTGAATTTCAAGAGGGTGGGGGTGGGGGTGGGCCCAGGGGAAGTGCAGGCAACCTCTAGGGGAGTCCCAGGGAGATTGCTGTCAGCGTCCAGCTTTTGAGTTTCACAAAGAGATCATGGTTTCCTTCCTTTCGGCCAGGGCTGGCTGTGTGACCACCATCCCAAGCAAGTGTATTTTGTCTTTCCCGGACTCGTTTCTCTATATAAAATAAAATAAAATAAAATAAAATCGTTTCCCTCATCTCTAGTTGTAAACAAATGGTTGTTCTGTCCTGTCCCCATTTAAATTTCTTAATCTTTTCAGCCATTCTCCTAGGTAGTTATTGTTCTCAACCCCATTCTACAGATAAGGAACGATGAGGCGCGGAGCAGCAATAGCACCTGCCTACTTTCCCACTGGGACTGAAATTCAGCTAAGTTTGGTCCCTTATGCTCATGGTCCCGGCAGCCCCAGTGCACGGAGGGGCTCTCACAGCTATCTATTTATTATTTGTTTATTTATCTACACTCGAGGCTCCCAGCCCCCGGAGCTCAGGGATAGATTGTGAGGTGTTCATCCTCAAGCGGGTTTGCGGGGGGGGGGGGGGGGGGGGGGGGGGGGGGGGGAGCGGGGGAGGGAAGGCCAAGGATCTACTAGGCGGTGAACCCTGGACCAGGCCAACCGGTTGCCATGGAGACGGCTGGGCGGAGATGTGGGCCAGGCAGGCAGGTT
>LR752353.1:78616-91391 GCA_902729485.2 Mus minutoides | reverse complement strand
CCCTCCTCTCCCCCTCCCCCTCCCCTTCCCTCCATTCATGCTTCTGTTCCTTTGCTGATATTATTCAGTCAGTTTTGAATGCCCCTTCTCAAGTCAGGCATGATGGCACATGCCTGTAATCCCAGCACACAAGGGCCTGAAGCAGGAGAATGTGAGTTTGAGGCCTGAGATCAGCCTAAGCTACGCAGTGAGACCCTGTACCAAAAGTAATTAATTAGCAGACATGTGCATACAAAAAACTACACTAGAAAGAATTCCCTTCCCTCTCTGCTTTCCTGTTCTTTAAAGTCGGGATCTCTGCCATTGTCTCTGATTCTAGGTACCAATTGACTTTTCTGTTTTATGAACTTAATCTGTTCAGATTATATACTCCTTTTGATAACCCTTTATTAGTTTTTCAAGATGCCCTTGTATCTGTAGCTAGATTATGATCTATTCAAGAGCAGGGACAATGTCTTACACTCCTGATCTATACAGTTCCAGGGGTTTCCAAAATGCAAATTCTGACATGAGAGACATGGTTGAGATCTATGGTCCTATAATGCCTAGTGTCTGTCTATCCATCTATCTATCTGTCTCCCCCCCCCCCCACACACACGCAAATTAGATGCTATTGACAATGTATCTAAGAAAAAAAAGCAGCAAGTCTCTAAATTACACCCCCCCCCCAAATCATTGCAGCTTTTCCAAGGACAGCATTACTGCTCTTGCTTGCTTATCTGCTTATGTGTCCAGGCTACATGGTGATCAACGGATCTCATTACAGCTCAGCAAAGCAACTGCAGCGTTTGACTCCTTAATGTTTGCATCAATAACAGACAAGCCATATATAATTTTCAGTGACTTATTTATTAAATATGTGCATTAAATTACATATAAAACAATATCTGTTCTTTCCTGCAGAACAGTAATTGCAAAGAGGACCTTTTCTGCTCCTCTGACTTTTTTTCTTTTCTCTGTGGACAGGGGACATATGACATACATTTGTGGGCTCACTGGAAGGTCCAGCTGTCATTTGGAGGATTGTAACTGTGACCACATTGGTGATAGACAAAGCGCTATACACAGACCTTATCGAACAAAACATGAAGAGCTTGATATTTGGGGAAGCCGAGTTATACATCCAAACAATGGCCTTTGGGTGCTCTGGTGCTTCAGATGTGGCATCCTGGCTCGGTTCCAGATCTTCTGTGTCCCCTAGTACCATCTGGAAGTTTCTGTGAAAATCTCAGCAGCAGAGGTGTAAACAACCTCATTGATATGAAACAAGGAAGACCCAGGAGATCTTAAAGCAGTCATCCTCTTAAACTAAAGGTCTGCCTGTCCACCAACATTGCTACTCTTCAATCCCAAGAGAAAGACCTTCGGTTTTCCAGAGCCTGGCCATCTGGCAAGGCAGACGCTCCAGGGCCTGGAACTCACTCCCATTTTCAGTAACAGCAAAGTAACAACAAGCCACAGAACCAGAGCAGAAACATTTGCTCCTGCTTCTGTGGCTGAGCTGGAAGAAGGTGAGGGGTGGAGCAGGAAGGGGTGGGTGGAGAGGTGGGAAAGTGCATAGTCCCTTTGCTAGGTTCCTGTCCAATTATTTACTACAGAGAACCTCAGCAAATGCCGTGGAGTTACAGTCAAGGGTGACAGCAAACTTGGCATTTGCATGTGGAATCCTGAGAAATCGAGTGAGACATCGGGAGACCAGGTCTCTGTAAAAGAAACAAACTAATTAAATGACTGCTTCCTTAAAAGATAAAGAAATCTTTCACCGTGCACAGCACCCTCTTATGTCTGAGACAGTTGCCTCTTTCTAGGTTCTACACTGCCTACCAGCAGGAAAGGGGACTTTTCACTGTACTGTTTGAAAAGATGACTTCAGATGGTTTCTGTTTGGGTAGTACAGGGGATTTTGAGGCAAGCCTACACTGTCAAACGTCACCTCGTTGGCAACAATGTGATCTCAAACATCCTGGAACAGGCTATGCGCTCCTAGAACCTCTCATTTGGGCGGGGATGGAAATCCTAGCATAAATTCTATTGTCTCCACTCAGTCACATGTACTTGTTGCCAATATGGTTTTACGATGGCTTAACATTCTAATACATGCTTAAAATTCAATACATATGATATAAAGAAAATTCAAGATTGGTATTCTTGCCCTTTCACCTACTGTTCCATTTTCTTAAAAACTATCCTCATAGAGAGCTCACCTTAAGGGGTTGGGTCGTATGCAGCATTAGTAAAGACTCCGTATGTTCCTAGGTGGCTGAAAAACAGAAACACAAGGGTGATCTGCCATGAAATAAAAGGCAGTCCTCCCATCAGCCAGCTCACGGTAGCTTCAGAAACAACAGACTGCCCCCTACCCTGGAATTCTGTCTATTGTAATAAGAAAAGCAAACGGGAAAGCGAGTTTCAAGGTGGCACTCAGAGCTCTGGTCATTTGGTTTGCACTTTACAGTCACACTTTTTCATGATATTAGGAACCGAACCCAGAGCCCCCAATTCATGCTGGTCGAGTACTCTACCACCAAGCCATGTCCGAAGCCCTACCTACACTGTTGCTTTCTGGGCAGAAAACCTGATTTAGCTTAAAAGGGGACTGCGGCCTCTTCTTGATAAGAAGACAGAGTTATAAAGTTCGGAGCCTTGATAACTGATGCTTGAACAAGGGTTTTGGGAGAATGATAGTACTGCCTCCTAGGGGTGGTTTTTGGATTTTCATGTTGAAGATGAGGACTGACATGTAGTAGACAGAGGTCAGGAACTTTACATACTCCAAACCACAGGATACAAAAGGATTGTCCTAGATCCCGTGTTGCTTTGAATAGCACTATTCAGGCTTGAAGACTGCCTGGAACTTAATTGTCTCATATAGAAGTACTAAGTGGGTTTTTCATCTTTTAAGATGTCATTGTCCTGTGAATGGTACTAATACAGTATCCCCCAACCCCCCAATCCCCCCCCCCACAGGAGACAAACCACTGTCTCTTCCTGAGCCATGGAGATTTACAAACTTGCAATGGTCTCCAAACATTTACTAGTGTAGCACTCGGGCTCTAGTGTGTCCTTTCTATTATAAATCACTTGACAGTTTATTTCTTTTTTTATACCTAAACGAGGGTATCTATTGATTGTTTTTTTTTTTTTTTTTTTGGTTTTTCAAGACAGGGTTTCTCTGTATAGCCCTGGCTGTCCTGGAACTCACTTTGTAGACCAGGCTGGCCTCGAACTCAGAAATCCGCCTGCCTCTGCCTCCCAAGTGCTGGGATTAAAGGCGTGCGCCACCACCGCCCGGCTCTATTGATTGTTTTTAACCAGTGAGGTAATGAAGTGTGCCCACACAGCAAGCCCACAGAGAAAAAGACCCAGTGAAAATCTGGGGGAAGGGGCAATGGGGGACTTGGGTGCCTGAAAATCCCCATGTGCTGATTTTTAAGACACTATGTTTAGCTGACATATATTAACCTCATGCTTTATCTCAGGGCAGGGAAGACATGGCAGAGAGGAGGAAGAGTCACACATGTTCCCTCTGACATAGCAAGTTAGAAAGACAGACAGAAAATCTGATCTTTTGCATAATACTCCCAGCTTACCTGTGAGGGTTCAAGGGGCATTTTCCATCATCTGAAATAAAGAGAATGAAAGAAAACAGTGAGGGGAAAGGTCACCATTGCCAGGAATGATCAAGGAAAGCTAGAAGACTTGTTTTCACGTAGGTTTGTTATGTGCAGAGTACAAGAAACCATCTGACCTGAAAGGTGGATGGGACTTGTTTTAGGCTAANGGGAGGGGGTTGTAGGGTCAGTAGACTGGGGGAGGGGGTTGTAGGGTCAGTAGACTGGGGGAGGGGGTTGTAGGGTCAGTAGACTGGGGGAGGGGGTTGTAGGGTCATTAGACTGGGGGGGAGCAGGAGGAAATAATGCAATCCTGATGTGATCATGGAGATTAAGGCCTAGCTCCCTTCTGCCTTCTTCTTGAACTGGTTAAGCGAGTGCACTTTCATGGAGGGATTCTTCATAACTATTTGGCACAGCTCTCCCTTCAGCAAGAAATCACCGGTTGCTATCACCAGGAGATTGTGCACAGGAGTGTTGAAGAAACACATTCAGTGCCATGGTGGCTTTGTGTGGAGATCGATAAGAGGAGGGAGGGCACAGGACATGGCCAGCCGGGAGCAGGTGAGATTAGGTATTGTCCGCCTCCATGGGATGGGAGATCTGGAATCATTTAACACAGCCTGGTCCAGTTATCTGGCTTTGAGCACCAGCTGGTTCTCCGTGCCCTACTTACTTACTACAAGGAAGGACCATTAGAGCCTCATTAGCTAATAGAGAAATGTTTGTGAAGCCAGGAAGCTCCTGGGGAGGCTAAACTTCACAGCAGATTGAGAAAGGATGTTTGCAAGTCTAAGAGCCAGGCTTTCCTTCTCTTTCATCCCAGACCTAAGCAGGCTGCTGAAATTTCCCCTGTAGAGTCTTCCTCCGTTTGGCTATTCTCATGCTTAAAGCTTCACCAACCCACAAGTTTGCAGGAGGGAACTATTAAGTATGTTTTCAGAACTCCACTGAAGCAGCTTTTCTGGACTTGTCTGTGAGTCTGATGGGTTCAGACACTCACTGCTGCTAATCCCTCTCTCTCTCTCTCTCTCTCTCTCTCTCTCTCTCTCTCTCTCTTTCTTTCCTCTCTCAGCTGACTTGCAGATGGCTATCACATGAGGGGAGTAAGAGAAAGGAACATGGCATGTTTACAGTTAACTTAGGTGGTTCCAGAAGCCCTCAGATTCTCCAACAGAATTTTAAGAGAAGGCTTTGGAAAAATTATATAGTGGTTGGTGTCATAGCGCTGGCTTAGTATGCAAAACACACACACATGCACACATACATACATACATACACACATACATATACATATGCACACACATATACATATATACCCCCCTCACTCTCACCCCGACATACTCAGAGGAACAGAGAGACAGAAAAATCTAGAATTTCTGTATTTTCATAAATTCCTAGAGAGGATTTTGATGGACAGTCAGGGCTCAAGATCACAAACCTCAGTCTTATTTTATTTAACAAACTGTTTCTAAACAGTAACTACTGACGTTATCACTTCACTCCAACATTATGAACAATAAAGACGGCTCCTTCGTATTTATTTACCTTTCTTTCTGAGACGCTTTCTTAGCAGAGCCAAGAGTGTCCCGCCCACTGCCAAGCCTGTTGTAGAAGCCACTGCACCACCCAAGTAAGTCAGAGCTTCCTGGATTGTCAGTGTTCCTGCTAAAAAAAATAAACACACGGGCAAGGTGTGAGTGTAGCGTGCACAGATCAGTCATCCTTCCTGAGGAATCCCAAGGACTGGGACAGGGCTGCAGGCAGGATCCTCAAAGGCCCCACCCATGACAAGACCTTGGCAGGAAAGATCCCGAAGTCAGAAATCCACTTCAGCAGAACAGGAAGCAGGGACTGATTGCATCCTAAGATTACACCCTAAGTACTCAGATTAATTTAGGTCGAAAATCGTCATTTCTAAATTAGACAAGGTAAAGATCCCCTGAAAGGAGTTAGCAGATACAAAAAGCCTGTGCATGGCATTGGGTAAACGAAATAAATGTTTGGGTAATTTCGCTTTCTCAGTTGAAGATGTGGATATGTAACAAAAACAGTCTTACCGGCTAAGGTCCGTGGGAAGTGGGGCTGAGAAGTGTGGGGGGGGAAAGGCATGGAGTATAACTGAAAGTCGAGGTGTTCTCAGAGGTAGATGGTAAGTAAAGGTCTGAGATAACAAACTAGGACTCTGTGTGAAAGAAGTGTCAATGTGTGCTAAGCAGAGGTTATAAGAAGTGGGAACACTAGTGTCACAAATCTAAACAAGGACAAGGAATGGCAGGGATCCTTGCAGGCACCAGCTTCATCCCTAGGGGTCCCTATAAAGTGAAGGGACCCTTTGTGGCAGGGGGAGCCAGCAAAGGGAAGGCATTCTACCATGAGAAGTATGTGGTAAAGAAACTCGGATTCTGTTTTCCAAATCAAGCTGGTGTCCTAAACCATGTTTAAAAAAAAAAAAAGCTGTACCTTGGCAGGTTGGCATGGCATCTGACCAGTGACCGTCCTCTCGACAGGTTGCTCTCACAGAGCCATTCAGTGACTGCCCCTCTGGGCACTGGAAGGTGCAGGTTGATCCATAGCTAAAGTTTCCCCAGGGATTGGAACAGTTCATTGCTAGTGCCGTGTCCACGTGCAGTTTGGAGCATTTGACGGCTATGAGGGAGAATGAAGAATGTGTGAGAAGCAGGTGTGCAGAAGGGAGCATTTTGGTTTGCTTTGGACCCGACTGGAATTGTCAGTTGATGGAGTGGATGCCAAATGTCATGATGGAGGTCAGTCACACCCAAGAGTCACACACAGCAGCTCTTAAAGTAACACCCTGTCAAAGCCTCCACTGAAATAATATTAGCCAGAGAACAAGGATGGCCCATGGAATCACGTAATGAAGATCGGCAAATGCACTCCTCTTGCTTCCAAAAGGTCTCCTTACAAAGTTTGCCCTTCGAAAACACTACTGAATCTGTATCTATGTGTTACTATCGATGTGTTGTGAGTAGCCTGCGATGCCAGCATGTGATTAACAAAATAAAAATTAACAAAATAGAGTTCCCCACAGCTGGACACTAGAAGTTTAGAAGAAGAAGCCACGATTCTCTTTAAACCATTTAAAAAAACAAAACAAAAAACAAAAAAAACAACAAAAAAAAACCCCACTTCAGATTATTCACTGTAAATTGTGAATAGCAAATGAGCCTTGGGAAATCTGATTTAATTCAAATTAAGTGTTACAGAGCAGCCATGACATTTGTAAGGCCCACTGCTGCGCTTTGTGGGGGATATCAAGACAAAGAAGGTTGGGGACGCCATGCTTTGAGAATAGCGTGGTAGGCCCTTAAGAGGCCCTTAAGAAATGTCACTCAGGCCGGGCGTGGTGGCGCACGCCTTTAATCCCAGCACTCGGGAGGCAGAGGCAGGCGGATTTCTAAGTTCGAGGCCAGCCTGGTCTACAAAGTGAGTTCCAGGACAGCCAGGGCACACAGAGAAACCCTGTCTCGAAAAACCAAAAAAAAAAAAAAAAAAAAAAGAAATGTCACTCAGGGCTAACATCTTAGATCCAATCATGATGAAAACACTGAAGACTCGTAGCTGTCACCTAATCAGTAATGTCACAATTCATACTTCACAATTCAGTGAGCTGGTTTTACATTTGTGCACGTTTAGCTCTGATACATGTAGACATAGGTACCAGGGCACTTGGCAGGGGGTTGGAGAAGGGCAAAGTTGAAGCAGCTGCTGCCCACTTCGGCTTAGGATTGCTGGAGACTTCAGGGAGGAGGGGGTGCTTGCCGTGGTTGTCAGGGCTGGGTGGGATTTAAACAGGCAGATACACACAATGACTAGCTCAAGCACCCGAAGGAAGATAGCTCCAGAATTCCCTGCTCCTGCCTACTTACCTCTGCACATGGGGGTCACTGCTGTCCATTGTCCTGAAGCCCTACAGCGGAGTGAGTTGACTCCCCTGAGTGTAAATCCGGTTTTGCACCCAAAGTAACAAGTGGTGTTCGGACCAAAGCTCCCCAGGTGGTGTTGGCAGGACATTGTGCCCTGTCCAGGAGTCGTGAGGGCGGGGCATCGGACTGCTGGGACAGGAAGTGATGTTATGCCTGTCACGAGAAAAATAGTTTAATTTAAAATATCTGTATGTTTGTGGGCAAAAGGATCATATCTGAATTAATACTGTCATAAAATAACTGCCGCTCACTTCTCCTGTAACAAGATATCTCTATCAATTTACACAAGGAAGCTCTAAAAAGTCTATTAATCTCAGGGATGGAAAATGAGACGAGGGAGATTATTTAAGGGCTGGAAAGATGGCTTGCTGGGTGAGAGCACTTGTTTTGAAAACAAGAGGACCTCAGCTCAATGCACGGCATAGATGGAGAAGCCAAGGATGATGGAGTGTGCACCTAAAACCCCAGCGTTGGCAGGCAGAGACAGCTAGAGCCTGGGAACTTGATGACCAATCATCTTAGCCAAAAAGGTGAGCTTCTGGCTCAGTGAGAGACCTTGTCTCAGAAAATAAGATGGGGAGTGAATAACAGAGGAAGACACTCGCTGGCTTCCTCTGACCTCTGCATGTATGCACACAGGCACTCACACCTGCTCACACATGTGTGCACACACCACACGCAAATAAAAAATAATATTTAAAAGTGCCCATGAAAAGCCATTGTCCTGGCTATGAGTGGAAGCAGGCAGAGTCCTCATTACTAATAGTCTTTAAAAGGCATCAAGCAGGAGAGCTGCCTCTGAGATCGAACAGCTCAACAGAAAGCCACACTAAACGCAGACAAATGCCGGGGCTCCCCAGCTCTGTTGGGAGATGTATTACTCCATGGCCCAAGCTCGACATGAAAGATGAAATAGAAGCGATGTCCCTGCTTGGCCATAAAACTGCAATGTGCTCAGAAGCGATGCTTCATCTCTCTGCATCTTGATTCCTTGTCAGCTGGGCTCGTCACTGCCACCCAGCCCACTCAGTACCACTCTGCTCAACAGAGATCTTTGCAATAAATAAGCTTAAAAGACATGACATTTTTTTCTTCATAAAAATTGGGGCATCTTTTATTCCTGAGCAGAAAAGTTCTGTCTCATCTTTGAGGGTCCTAAGTCCTACAACTGTGTTAACTGCATTAATAGTGTAATGTGTACTGTAATGTGTACTTGACATATAAAGGAGTTTTGTGTTAGGATCATGGAAAAAACACCTCCAAGCACAACCCCTAACCCTGGCATGTCGTTACCTTTGCAGGTTGGTGGAGGTGCTGACCATCTTCCAGACACTGTGCATTCCACATTTTCAGATCCCAGTAGTTCAAAGTCCTCGTTGCAGGAGAAGTGACAGATAGAGCCAACACCGAACTCTCCATGGACATGAGAACAATCCAGGTTGCCTTGTTCTGGGGCAAAGATTCCTGGACACTTGATGGCTGGGGTATCAAATGAGAAAGTCCCAATATTAATGCTCTCTCAGACATTTTGTATTTCACAAAGTTTATTCACTCCATAGTTGACAAACAGTTATTGACTACTGACTGTACCTCGGGCATTTTAAGCTGATTCTGTATTTGCCTCGTGGCTCACAATGCCCTGTTTTCTTCTCATTTCTGATTACGAAGTCCCACCCACTCTCCAGGATGCAAGCCCAGCACACCCTCTCTGATGCTGTTGGCAGTCACCACCACAGGCTGTGACTTTCCCTGAGCTCATCAGCTTACTGTTGGAACTCATGAACCACATTGTCACACACTGCATCTCCATTAACTTACTGTATGTAACCTGCTGTATGTGAAGTGTTTAAAACCCCCAACCACTCAATTTGTCTAACATGATTCCCATTATAGGGCTCTCAGGGGATTGGAGATGGCATTCATGGAGCATGTGTCAGCGAGCTCAACAGATAGGTTGCTAATTGGCTCACGACAATTTCCCCTTAGACTGTCCCAGTAAACGGTTGAAGATAGAGATGTCGCTGAGATTTATAGCTATCTTTTTCATCATTAGATTGTCGGACATATGATTACCATGTATCAGTAAGTATTTATAACCTGGTGGCTGTTGTTTCTTCAAAATCCAGTGTCATTCCAGAGGTAATGCCAAGTTCATTTTGCCTAGCCACTTTGATTCTTAAGACCCTTTAACTTTTATGAGTCACTTCACAAAAAACTGGGCTATTTACTCAGGTGTTTGTAGTAGTAGGCTGTTTGTGGGTGTTTTACAGATCTTTGCATTAATCCGTTAAAACAATCAAAGTAATGAAGGAAAATAGAGACATGAGCCATCCCAGGGTCCTGGGGCACATGTTCACAGTATTTCAGAATCTGCATTTGGATAAGCAGACAAAGCAGAAGGAAGGAGCGGGAGGTCTCCCTTTCCTAAGAAGATTGAGCAGGGCATCAGGGGCTGAGCTCAGTGGCCAGACACGGTCTCCAGAGAAACAGAGAGTGAGGAGCCTTGTCAGTGGTGAGAACAGCGAAGGTATATGTCCGGGAAGTGACCTACAGGTGGGGACAGGAGGGACACAGCAACTGTACATAAGCAGCCCAGCTCACAGACAGCACCATGAAAATTAGAAGTGACTAAGTCATTGCTAGGCAGACGGGGAAGAGTTCACGGCCGCAGGACAACATAGGCAGACCCCAAGTCCCAAGGGGCCCAGAGAACCAGGGTTATTACCACAGCGGAAATACTTGTAGAAACACAGCCCTCTCACATCAAACGGAAGCGCTGCTGCACAGTGAAAAGAGAAGCTGGGTCCCTTCTGGGGTTCTGAATAAATATTGTATGATAACCAGGGTTCCTAGGGGCCGAAATGTTAAAGATTGGAAAATGAAAAGGAATATGCCATGTAAATGTAGATAGAGAAGCAAGGGCAGAGATACAAAAAATACCTTTAACATTAGGGTTGGAGAAGCTTGACCCTACTGAGGACCATGTGTCACAGGTGCTGTTCCTGGGTGGGTTCTGGGCTCACAGGGAGGAGGAGGAGGAACAGGAGGAAGAACAGGAACAGGAACAGGAGGAGGAAGAGGGGAAGGAGGAGGAGGAGGGGAGGAGACACATGCTTCCTCCTGAGGAGAAAAGGAGACTGGGAGGGAGTGAAAGGAAGTGGTCTCTGAGATCACAAGGTAGCAACCAAATTGGCTACATGAAAGATTTACAAGTTTAATGGAATATGTAAATGGGATTTGATTTCTTTTGCCCTTAAAATACAATCTGGAGAATATAGTGAATGAACGTGCTCCTAGGATAAATGAGATAAAGGGTGAGAGATAAATAAACAAGCAGCAAACACAGGAATAAACTCTCTCTCCTCACATGGCCTGGGTTCCTTGAGGCTTGTAGTATATCTTTTTGACAGCAGGTGGTAGCCTTTGTGCCCTTTAGTATAGCATCTATCAATGTAGAGATGAGTGGATGATATTTTAGCTGTCTTTCCCCAAAACTTTTAACATATATTTAAAGGCATAGTCTCTCCTCTGATCACTGGTCACATTTCTAAGGCCTGTTTTCAGAATTTACCCCTGCAGTCTGTGCCTGGATCCAGGACTTTGAAGCTCTGCCACTAGGTGGCAGTGTGGTTTCCTGGAAACACTGTGTTCAGCCATTCTGCCCTTCCTGCAATGTGCCTATTGGCAGCTAGCTACTCATGCTCTTAAAGCCCCGTTTTCTTCATCTTTCAGAAGGAGATAACAATAGCTTCTTTAGAGGTGGTTAGTGTAGACTGAACATGAAAATCTGTGTGAAGTGCTGCTCTCTTTATTACTAACTCTGACTACATTGAATGCTAAATAGGAACAGTGACCCCTCTGAAACCAAACAGGAGCTGTAACTTGACTAACACAGCGCTGTTTTAGAGCATGTGGCATGTTTGTAGCATAAGCAATACACTGTGCCTGCTAGGCGCTACCAGGAAGCTAAAGACAGCCCTGTGTTTGAGGGCTCCTCTAGTTCACGCTGTCAGCGTGTTGCACTCGAGTGAGTGTTACCAGGAACCGATTAGCTTCAGTTCATCTGGTGCCTGTTTGTTACACACTCATTTGGATTCCATTTACTATCGCAGGCGGCATAAAGATGAAGGAGGGACTGAGGAAGTGGTTCTGGGGGTAAAGTACCTGCCAGGCAAGCACAGGACCTAGATCAAATCTCGGGGCCCCGTGTAAAAGCCAGACATGGTCACACACATCTGTAATCCTAGGGTATATAGACAGGCAGATAACTGGAGCTTGCTGGCTAGTCAACATAGCTAACTGGTGTGAGTGCTGGGTTTAATGGGAGACTATGTGTCTTAAAGATAAGGTCATAAGCAGTGACGGAAGACTTCTAACATTGTGTTTTTTGTGACCATATGCATACAACTCCTGCACATACACACACATACATACACTACACAGGCATGCACACATAATATATACACATCCATGTGCACAACCAGAGGCATGGACATATATTATACACACATGCATACATGTGCACACCCAGAGGCATGGACATATGTCATACACACACGTGCATCTGCTCACGTACAGAAGCATGCACATATATTATACACAGATGCATACACGTGCACACACAGGCATGCACATATATTATACACATGCATGTGCACACACAGAGGCATGCATATACACATATATTATATAGACATATGAATGCATATGTATATAGACGCACTGAAGGAGGGACAGTTCCTGCTCTCATTGAGTGTAAAGCCCATAAAGAAGTAGAAAGAAATCAAGAGCCAGGGAAGGTTAGATCACGCCCACTCCCAAATAAGCTCCTACTCTGAGACTTGGTGGGGTGGGTAAAGGTTGGCATAGAAACGGATGGATGGAGAGTATGGTAGAAATGAGCAAGGATGCTTAGAAGAAAGTTAAGTGCTTCAATGCATAGCTGAGTATCATCACTTGTGAATGGTGATACCCTTGGAACATCTCACCCCAGAGCCTGTGTTTCTTCCTCATCTGCAGTATGGGGATAATTCTGCCTTCCCTGGTTATTCTAGAATGCTGATCTCATGTGCTATGATGACGCCAAGGCGTTGCTAAGTGTGAAGTGCTTTACTCAATTTTTAAAAAGGTTATTCGGCAAGAAAGAGAACTTTGGTCTACATCCTCACGCCTGTTGTTGGCATATGAGATATGAAGGTGTTTCTTTCCTCTCTGGTG
>LR752353.1:39164-78516 GCA_902729485.2 Mus minutoides | reverse complement strand
GCTTCCCAGAAGTCTCAACCTACAGGACCCACCAAGGTCAATTTCCAGTAATAATGAAATCAGGTCTCACAGTTATTTGGCAGCATATATAAACACAAGTATGAGATGCTGGCTTGGATTGGGACTGACACTTTATGACTTTGGACAAGTCACTTAACCTCTCTGAATCTTGATATCTTAATGACTTAGTCAGATCACGAGTGAATAGATTCTCAGTGCCAATGTCAGTAGCTGTCAAGATGGACCTCTCTCTAGGTACCTCATGGTACCTTCCTGCCTTAACCACATGTGGGTATGTCACTTGACGCAGTGGAGCCCAGATGAATCGTGCTGACACTCAGAAGGGAAGGGCTAAGTGTAAACACAGTCTCGGGGGCTTCTGCTCCTTGTCTTGGTTATGCAGTGTATGGCTTTAAATCAGAGGATATGGGGCAGCAGTCCTAGGTCGGCTAACTCAACGGCTTGTTGATTTCAGGTGCTGTCTGCACCTTTCTTTCTTTCTTTCTTTTCTTTTTTTTTTTTTGGTTTTTCGAGACAGGATTTCTCTGTAGCCTTGGCTGTCTGTAGACCAGGCTGGCCTCGAACTCAGAAATCTACCTGCCTCTGCCTCCCGAGTGCTGGGATTAAAGACTATAAAAGGAGTTATTGAGGCTTCGATTCCAGATGTTTAAGAAAATATCTAAGTATCTGTTCTGGATCATGTGATATTTACTTGTCTGAAGACAAAGTGGCTGGAGCAATCCCTTTTGATCCTTTTAAAGAATGTCTCATGGCCTAGCATGCCTATGTCTCCTAGACAACACACACTAGCACATTTAATCATCGTCACTCTTTTCACCATAAGGCATGATTTTATTGCTTTAAACAACATATGTAGGCAGAATCATAGATTACTTGATTTTTGGATGATCATTGTCTTTATGGTTTATCTACATCGGAGCATATGTTGGAATTCCTTTTCTAAAGTTGAATAGTATTCTAGTATATGTGAACACCAGATTTTCTTTATCCATCTATCTGTTGATGTTCACTTTCTTTCACATTTTATTTGAATAGTGTTTCTATGAAATCGAATACACGTATATCTCTTCAAGTATTTGTAAATCTCTGGAGAACCAATAGCTCATTTCAAAATGAGGGCACACACAGATTCAGGAATTCACACGGTTGTTGAAGAGTACCAGTAAATGGTAACATAAGATGCTGCCATGTGTTTCTGGAATTTGGTTTTGTACAGCTATCCTTTGTAAAAGAAGGCAATCCTAGTATCCTCCTTGTGATACAGTTTCTATTTCAGAGCAAAACACTGAAAACACAAAATACTAAAAGAGGGCCACTTTGTCACATAAGACCACAGACTTAGGATTTATAAAGTAATGTTTCACCATGGCTTTATTGATGTTTATAAAGTTGATAGCAGAGTCAGCGGCCTTAAAACCCATTGACTCTCAACTATTGGTGACATGAGTAGGGAAGCTCTTACTGGTGTCTCATTTTAATAGAAGTCACAGAACCCAGAGAGTTAAAAGCTTGCTGACAAAAAACTGAGAGAATTAGACCTTGTCTGTTCCTCTTCTACCATCTCATGCTGTTCCTCATCCATCATCCTTTTCCTCAGGGTCGATTTCCTCAACCCTCTCCCAACACATGAGCCAAAGCACCTCTCGCCTTGACTATGCTGTCCTGAACACTGTACTTAAAACTTGCTTTGCCCGCTCTTTGATCCTTGGCACCAAACACAAAGAGCCCCGTATATCTCAGGATCGCTGTGAATGAGTGTCTGACAGATAAGCGAACGGTACAGGCAAGTGCCCATAGGTGCCTGAGAGGCACCAAGGAATGGCTGAGGAATGATTCGGGTGTCACAGTACCTTCACAGACTGGGGCTGGGGCTGTCCACTGCCCCGAGTCAGCACACTGAATGGCATCATTTCCCTTCAGCACGAACCCCTCCGCACAGAGAAAAGTGCAGCTGCTGTTGTACCCAAAGGCTCCTGTAGATGGGACGCAGTCCACGCTCCCATGGATGGGGATCTCCGGAGGTTCACACGCAATGGCTGAAGGGGAAAAATGGCAGCTACTGAGTCTTTTTTAGAAGAGTCTCCTGGAAGATGCTGCTGCGTTCCTGCCCGTGTCGCCCACATAATCTGAACCTCAAATCTTTCTTTGTCGTAAAGGAAAACTACCCTTTCGTGTCCCCCATTATTTTCCTTCAGGAGGCAGCCCTGTCCACCCTAACTGAGCTGAACGGTAGGGACTCCTTGCGTGGGTTCCCCCAGGCCCTACATTGTGCTGCTTATGCACTAATTAATTCTTCCCTGTTACACAAGTCTCTTTGATGCTGGAGTCGCCATTCAGAACTGCATCATGGAGCCCAGTGCTCTGGTAAATTCTTGCTCATTAAATGTTTACTGGATTCTAAAAGGACAGATGCAGGAGACGTGGGCTCAAGAGAAAGCAGATGAAATGCTGTGGGCTTGCTGTACATGACCTAGAGCTGTAGGATGATTCCATGTGGGCTGTGTCCCTAGAACACAGGATGCTAATCAGACATTGTTTGCCTAGTTAGTGCCGCTCAAAGTATGAGTTCCTGCACACAGCTATACTCAGAATGACTGGTTCTGATAAAGTCTAGTTTCCTGACACCTTTCTGTGCAGGTGGAACATCTCTAGATGTCGGCAGATTTGCAGAGCACAGATAGATACCACTCTTCTGCCCTGACCTCTAGTTTTTACATCATCAGAGCAAATAAGAGCCAGATGTCCTCTAGTCTCTTCTTTTTCTTTATAGCCATGAAAAATGTGAGTCAGAAATGTCACGTGATCTCCTAAAGTCTGTGTGTTCACATGTATACATGCCGGAGCTCGTGTGTGTGTGTGTGTGTGTGTGTGTGTGTGTGTGTGTGTGTGTGTGTGACTGCCTGTGTGTGTTGGTGTGGAGGCCAGAGGTTGACATCAGGTGTCTTTATCATTCTCCACCTTATTTCTGAGATAGAGTCTCTTATTGAGCATGGGTATCACTGTTATGGCTAGACTGGCTGGCCAGGGAACTCAAGAATCTTTCTGTCTCTGGTTCCCCTGCTCAAATGCTGAGGTGACATGCCGCTGTGCCTGACTTTTATGCTGATTCTGAGGCACAAATTCAGAGACTCATGCTTGAATGGCAAATGTTTTGCCCACTGAACCATTGCCCCAGCCTCTCCCAGAACCCTCCCAGCTAATGGTATTTGAGCCTGGTTGTAGTCCAGGTCTGGAAATTTATGAATCCAGGCTTCAATCTTCTACTCTCTCTCCTACCCCTGCCTGTAAGATGAAGGGATGAAGCATCCAAACCCTGGTCAGTTTCCATGTATTATGCAATCACCTGGGATAGCCCCACAGCTATCCTTCAATGCAGGTCCCCCTATTCATTTGCAGAGCCCACCTCCAAAGCTTTTGATCCCAGATCTCCCATCCTCTCTGTAGCTACAGCTTTAACTCCTTCTCAAGTATAAGCTATTGCCCTGCAGAGGCCCAGCCGATGGGACAGGAAGGGGATGTGATTGAAACAGGCAGAACCTGAAATAAGCAAGTGCCCAGGTCTATCCTCTGTGTTGTACACTTGCCGTTCCTTCTCTTTGTCTTTATTTTAATTTATGTTTTAGACAGGGTGTTATTATTTAGCCCAAGATAGTCTCCAACTCATGGTGCAATCTAGGCTGACATTTAATTTGCAGAAATCCTTCTGTCTTGGGCTCTCAAGTGCTGAGATGACATCCATGTGACACCACATCTTGAACATACTTGCTATTTCATTGTGTGCATTTCATGTGCTTAATTCTCACAATGCACCTGGCAATTCTTAGCCCCATTTCACAGATGAGAAATCTCACAACCTCCAGAGGTTGAACAAATACAATCCTAGAGAAGGTGGCCTTGAAATTAGGAGTCCCTGGTCATTCTACCATGACAAGACTCCTTCTAGGTGATATTGAAAGCTGTGGAAAGTAATCTTACCTTCACAGGTTGGCAGTGGTTCACTCCACTGACCAGAGCCAGTGCAGTGGAGTGTGTTGGAGCCCCTCGCTCGATATCCAGGCTGGCACTCAAATTTACAGCTGGAGTCGTAGGCAAAAGCAGCAATCGGGTGCATACAGGTCATGGTTCCATGGGGAGGGGCTTCCAGGCTCCGACATTGCACAGCTGAATAGAAAAAAAAATGAGAAAGAAATGGAAAAACAATCTGGATTGTCAGAAGCCACTTGCACAGAGAACAGCATGGCTCAGCCTTTGGAAACTAGATGGAGCTGGGAAGATGTCCAGACAGGACATCAGAGTGACCTGAACCTTATAAAAGAGACCTCTGAAGTCTTAACATTCTCTATGCTTTGTGTCTTACAAGTTTGACCCAGAGGGTCATTTAGTATATTGATATATTTGCCCTCTTATATAAAATATATAAATGATGCATTATAAGTCTGTCCCTGAAGGTCTATGGATTCATGTATTTGCCCTCTTATATGAGATGTATGAATGATGCCATTCTGAAACTGGGGATGGGGAGATAGAGAGATTTTTCTATTTTGATTATAGCAAAATAAGCCCTTTGCTTTTCCACAGACTGATACCATGTCCCCATTCCAGATGTATAAAACTCAGCTCAGAAGCTGATGGCAGGAAAATTAAAATTCAACAATTCGGGATGGCTTCTCTCCAAGACAGCCAAGTGTCATCTATGCTACAGCTAAGATGGTGGTGGTGGGTGGGGGAGGACCTTGTATATTCCAGCGTCCTGACATTTGCTTTAACACTCTGGAGCTGGAACTATTCCCACTCCGGGCATTCCACTCCGGGCATTCCAGTGCTCCATCTCTGGCCAAACTAAATGAGTCTCTCTCTTGACAATGAAGCTACAGCTAGACCTGGGCTGGAATGTTCCTGCAGGACAGTTGTATAGCCAGGCTTCCTCCTTCAGGAAGGCTCAGGGCTTAGCATGAGGAGGTCAAGAGCTGTGATGTTCACTCTAGGACAAGTTTTACCCAGCCTTTGGATATGTTAGGAATCTGTGGCATTTATACTTTCTCAACGTGTCAGTTAAGGTTATTCTTAGTTGGTTAATTAGAACTCGGTGGCTGTTTAGAGATCTGAATGCCTATACTTTTCAAGTACCAAAAGGAAAGGAGTTCCTTTGCAGTGTTTTCCTTTAGGGATAAAAAAAAATGTAACTACCACCTCTATGCAGGTAGGAGAAGCATCGTGAAAATGAAATTTGGGTTAACCTGCTTGACTAACAACTGTGGTAACTTGAATTTCCATTTAATGCAGATCTTTATTATTTCTCAAGGTTTTTTTTTTTTAAATTTTTAACTTTAAAAAATTTTATGTGTTTGGGTGTTTTGCCCGCATATATATCAGTATACTACATGTCTGCCTGGTGCCTGCAGAGGCCAAAAGAGGGCAGTGGCTTCCCTGGAATTGGAGTTACAAATGGCTGTGAATCATCATGCAGGGACTAGGAACTGAATCTGGATCCTTTGGAAGAACAACCAGGGTTCCTAACCACGGAGGCATCTTTTCAGTCCCCATTTCTCAAGTTTTTAATGGAAATCCCACCATCCCCACAGATAACCTCCCAGGTCCTAATTATTTAGTATGGATGGAAAAAGCAAGGTCGATGTACCTTCACACTGCGGGGGATTATTTGTCCAGATCCCAGAAGCCAAACATTGCATCTCGCTGGGCCCATCCAGTTTGTAGCCCTCAGAACAGCTGAAGGTACACTGTGACTTGAAGGAGAACGCCCCCAGGGGATGGCTGCAGTTCATAAAAACATGTTGCGGGATGTCAAAAGTTCCACACTCCTTGACTGTAGGGAACAAAATGTCGGTTCTTTTTCTTATTGAAGACACATTCTGCTACATTTACAGTGAGCTGTAACTCTCCTTACTCTCTCCTTTCAGGCTCCTAACCCCAGCCCTCCATCTTAATCTACTCTCTTTGTACTGCCAGCATCATAGAAAATCATCACTTTTTTTTTTTTTTTGACGGCTGAATTCACTCAACATTTTTTTTTATTTGAATGTGTAACACTAACTTTAAGACTTTCATTTAAAATCTTTTTCGATGTTGATGTTTGTTTTTTATTTTGTGTGCACTGGTGTTTTGCCTCCATACATGTCTGTGTGAAGGTGTTGGTTCTCCTGGAACTGGCATTACGGGCAGGTGTGAACTGCCATGTGGGTGCTGGGAATTGAACCTGGGTACCCTGGAAGAGCAGCCAGTGCTCTTAGTTGCTGAACCATCTCTCTAGTCCTAAGGCTTCCTGTCTTTCTATTTCTCTTTTACTCCCTGAAATATCATGAGTAAATGTTCTCTTCAAGATTAAAGTGATTTTATCCCAAATGTTTTGAGACAATTATATGGACAGGCAGTCAGAGAGCACTGGGGCTCTTGTCTTTACTTGCCAGAGAGAGTCCATCATAATTTACTTTCTGGCATTGTCTCTCACATAAGAACAACATTACCCTGGAGTAACACCTCCCAAGTTCCAGCCTCACCGTATTCACACTCTGGCCCATAGAAGCCCGGGTAGCAGGAGCAGGTATAGCTCCCAATGGTCTCGATGCACTCCCCTTGGTTGCTGCAGGACATGTCCTGGCAGGAGGCTGCGTGGATACAAGAAAGGTCAGAATCACAGGCGTTCACAGGAAATGAGACACAGATACCAACCTTTCAGGAGCCATGTAGAGAGAGGGTCAGCCTGTGTCCCATGAAGGGCATCAGAAGGTAAGAGCAATGGAAGGCCCTGGCTGATAATGTGACTAACACTAAATAAGCAAGCAACACAAACAGAATTGCGTAGGTGACCCGGGATGTGAGTGGTATTCAGTACTGGTAGGTATTCGTTACAATGGTGTCTCTTAGGGACAGTGATGAATTTCCTCTCACTTTGTATCTTCTTATGCTAATGCACCAAGGTGCAGAGTAAAATTTGGAAGTCTCATTTCCAGTCCTAAGATCATCATAGAAGTACTCTAAGGCTCCTGTTGGACTGCACATTTAGTGTTTCCAAACAAGGGCACAGCTGTGTGTAGACACAAAGCCACAAACGCAGTCACAAATAGATGCATGGAGAGAGGAACTCTTTAATGTCGAGCAAAAATCGGTTGCGGTTTTCTAACCAAAAACATCCATGCCCTGATGGCAATTTTTACTCCAACATGGTTAGAAAATAAATGTGGTGGTGTCAGTAGCAGGGTAACCATACATGGTTCCCAGGCCATTTAACAACATGTCTATTTCTTTGGGTCTCCAGGAAGGAGATTCGCAGAGACTCAAAGAATAAACCTCATGGTCACGTGTGCTAAGACCTGAAAAATCTTGTAGATAATTATCTCAGCAAATAAACTTAATATCTTGTGGCAATATTCCTGTCTACATGTCCTGTCTCTCCTACAGGAAACTAATGTACATCTTAGGGTACAAAATGTCAGTCACTGTCTAGAGTTATGGGCCTTTCAGTATGGGTCATACAAGCGTTATAGAAAACTGTAAATTGTACCTTGTCGCCAGGTACAGAGATAACACCACTATGTCAGTAATTCCCATGTATTTTCTATCTTGTGATTTTTTTTTTAAAGTCACAAGGCCTTAAGAAAGTGACCTCTCCTGAGCACCGTGTCATCTGGAATAAGGAGGATGATCAAGGCACTCAGTAATACTGAGAGTTTTGCACTTTCTCATGCCCGACTTTGTGATTCCATGTTCCTGACTGAGTGCAATGTGAGGAGTTGGTCCTTTCCGTACGAAACTTCTCTGCCACCCACAGTCGAGGCCCCTCCAGAGTGGACACATCGTGTCCCGGGCGAAAGCAAATCTTGTCCCGAGCAGTAAGGTGAACGGTCCCCGGCTCAATGAGAACTACATCTAGAGGTGTGTCAGGACCAACAAGGAGAACAACAACCCAAGTAACAGGCGGCAGTTCTCGGCCTCCTCCGTGAGCGTCTTATTGGTTCCCACCCAGGTCCACTTATTGTTGATCTTTCGGATACCAATCCAGTAGTAAGAGCTGAAGAATGGGATGACGTCATTGAGGTGGGCGATTTCATTCTTATTCTGGATGGCCACTAAGTCTGTGAAGTGCCTCCTACAGAATGCCCGTGAGTAATTCCACGAGTATGCCTTTGTGCTGTAGTTATAGGTCCACGCGGCCACTTCCTTCTGATTTACAAGCTCTGAAGGGTGGAAACGAGCATCGGATTAATATCACTCACTGGGTGGAGTCTGATCCTAAGCTTATTTCTGCAAGTAAGATGAACAGCTCACCAGAAGATGAATGCCAAGAACAAGGCTATTTTCTGCCTGATTTTATTTTAGGGGGGAAAATAGTGTTTTCAGGGTTTTCTATTTTTCACCTAAAAGTGAAGACAAAAGCCAGGACAAGCACTTTCTTCTAAAAGATTCTGGATTTTGGAGAAATGGCTCAGCAGTTAAGAGGACTGACTGCTGCTCTTCCAGAGGTCCTGAGTTCAATTCCCAGCAACCACACGGTAGCTCACAACCATTTGTAATGGGATCTGATGCCCCATTCTGGTGTGTCTGAAGACAGCGACAGAGTACTCATGTACATAAAAAAAATTTTTTTTTAAAGATTCTGGATGTTAAAATCCAAGATTTGGGATCCCAAGATTCCTGAAACAGAGCAGAACTTAGGGGTCATTTAGCCTACTCTTTCATTTTAAAACAATGCGAGTAGTTTGTCCAAAAGCTCACATAAAATAGCACATAAAAGGCCATGGAAAGTGCAATGCCTGCTTGTGATCTGGAGCCTCGCCGGCTCAGTTTCAGGGCCACCACGTTTACTTTCTTCCTGTTAGAACACCTACTTCTTTGTATATTTTTGTTGAGTCAGGATCTTCCGACATGGCTGAGGCTGGCCTGGAACTCTGCCTCTACCTCCCAAGTACTGGAATCACGAGCACCACCATGCCTGCTAACCTCCTTGCCTTGCCTTTGTGGCCTTCCTACCCGTCACCCCTGGCAAATCTCTCCCCTTCTGCTTTTCTTTTTGGCTTCAGGTAAACTTTGTCTTTTTTCCTTCGGGCTTCTGCTTTTCTTATTGCCCCGTGGTGTAATATGTTTCTATGATGTGACCCCTACCCACCACTCTGAATCCATTTAACTGTGGGTCCTTCCTTAATCCTCATCATGAATCATGGTGTTTGACCCTAAACAGCCTGCTGAACTAGTGAGATGCTGCAGGTCTTTGGCAGAGCTCAGGTTAGAAACATCTCCCAATTTGCAGCCACACACTTTACATCCCTTAGCTGTTTCTCCTGGATAAACCATCATCCTTCAAATCTACTTATTCGGGCGTTAAAACGGACTTTCCTTTGCAAGTGCTTATGATATCACATGAGATAAATAAAATGTGTTCCCTTTGATACAGAGGTTGTTATAGGACCCAGAGGGAGCTCACAGGGCAGAGAGGCCAGTTCTCCAGAAGAGGTGGACAATGCCAGCAATCAGGCTTGGAAAAAACTCCTTTCCTGTTGACAGAGTTACGTTTCTATTTGACTCTCCCCTGCCATATTTCTACTGTACTCACCAGCACCTCTGTGGTGTTGTTTCTGCCCTCCTCTGGAGGCAAACAGACATGATGTATACAGGCCCTTAATGGTTGAGTCATCTTTCCAGCCTCCAAAATTATGGTTAAAGAAACTCAAATGTTTTTGTGAGTTGCTGAGAATTCGGAGGGCCTGTGTCTGCCTTTCCTAATGATGATGTTGGTCCTGGATGTATCAGCTTGTGGTTTCTGAAGCCTTGTAGACCAGTGAGATAGTGTCAGGGGTGTTTTTCTTTCAGGACTCTGGGTGTGAACAGTTTCCTAGACCTCACAGCAGGCTGCTGCCCTAAACTTCTCCTACTTGGCCCTGGGATCTCTCCTAACTACTCAGGATCAGGTGAAGAGTTAACCTAGCATTTACCAGAGATCAAAGCACTGAACCAGATGAGCTGAGCCACTCCCAGGATCATACTCCGGAGTCTTGGCTTCCAAGAACCTTGTGGGCAGCCAGCCTGAAACAAAAAAGAAAGTTTCCTTTTAGTATCTACAACCAACCAATCAAACGGTAGGAATTTGGTTGATGGTCACTGGGGTAATTTTTATTCCCAGCAAGGGGGGTGTTAGACACCTTCTACTTCCTTCTGATTTCTCACCACTCCCCTGAGTCCTAGCCTAACAGGTCTGTGAAGATCATATCAAACCTATTGGCTTTTAAAGATGCTTTCAACAGGTAAGTTCTAAAAATGATCACCTTGTCTGTGTTCTTACTGCACACAGTAATACGGAACTTGTAGCATCTAAATAACATCTTATAAATGACAGCTGCAGACTTTGACACACAAGCTGTCTACTTGACATCTTTACCTTCAAAAACCTTTAAGATTTCAAACTCATACTGCATTGTCCTTGAAGACGCAGAGTGTGAGGCATGACAAGGTGAGCAGGGCTTCCAATATCTACCCAAAGCAACTCTAACATTGTCACCCACATAGAAAGAGTAGCTTTGTAATTAAATGTAGCGTTTCCACCTCTTTGGAGAACTAACTGTTTAAAACCATTACTGCATAGAAATTCTGAATTGCCACAGAGCACACTGTAGGAACAGATGATGCATGCTATACTGTAGAGTGATGTATGACATACACTGCTGACAGCAGCCTGCCCAGAGTCCAAGATGCACACAACTCAAATCAAAGCCAGTTTTCTCAACAGCGGCAGTTGGCTTCGCAAGCTTGAAACTTTCTACTTTGGAATTTATAAACTCTGCATTTTGTCAGTAAGTATATATAGTGTTCTCACAAACTAGAACATTACTCAGCTGACCTCTGGATAATATTCTCTGCAACCCCAAATTTGTAGTATATTTTTCATAACTTAATTGTGTGCTAAAAATAATTGTCATTGTGATGACATTTAAAAAATTTTAACCTGCAGAGATTTATGATTCCAGATTATTAAAGTTATTTTATTTGTATTTATTATTTATGTTAATAGATATAAGTAAGACCTTCTGTTTACAAATACATTAGGTTATTCAGGAGATGGTGGTGTACACCTTTGATCCCAGCACTCAGATGTGTTTCTGTGAGTTCAAGGCCAGCCTGGTCTACAGAGCAAGATCTAGGGCAGCCAGGGCTATGCAGAGAAACTGTGACTTGAAAAACTATATATATATATATATATATATATATATATATATATATATATATATATATATATATATATATATAATATATATATATATATATAGTATATATATATATATATTTACATATATATGACGTTACAATTTTGTAGAGGAAGTATAGAATGGGGCCCAGTATTTAAGGAGAGAAAGTGACTAGTAGGAATGTTCTTGTTATTAAGCTTCACTTCCAATCATAATTTAAAAATTTATGAAGAAAATCTTTATCTCTCCACTTAAAGTGGAAGGGAAGTTACACAGTTTTCCCAAAATTTGGAGACGTGGGGAAAAAACTTATTACTGATGAACACATCAGTGCAGCCTGGTGCAGAGACCCGTGTTAGCTGGGGTCTAGTGTTAGCCTGAGACTGGGCCTTTTCCACTCTGAGGATCATGACAGTTTTAAATCCATTGCTGTTCTACCTGTGCCCTTGGGGAAGTGGCTTGTCCCACTAATGGCATTCCTGAACAACTGGAGGTCCCTGGGGGTATGCCCAAAGGAAGCTAGGAGGAGAATGAGTTGGTGAGGCTTCTAAGTGTTCTTTATCATCATGTATACATCTACTCATTGTTCTCTATATTAACTTATTTCAACTTTTAAATAAGCCTTTTTAAAAACACAATCCCCAATAAAGGTACTTCCTATTCTGAGTTGTCTGTTTATTTGTATAAACTTTTAAGCAAGACTTTGTTTAAACTAAAATTTCCCCAACTAATTCTCTATTGTACCAGTGTGTGTGTGGGGGGGGGCAGGGGCATCGAGAAAATTGGTTTGAAGCAATGCATGGTTTTAAAAAAAATTTGGAGGTGCTCTAATCAAGTCATAACAAAAAAGAACAGAAATCTCTGTGCACCCAGATTCAACATGATACATCTTTGCTCTTCAGAATCACTGAACACCAAGATTCATCTTCCTGGGCTAATACGGCTCTGTTGGAGAAGCAAGGGTCACGACCAAATCAATTCAGTATGTCTCAGGCATCTCGGTGGGTGGTCTAGTCAACAATTCTGATGGTCACCACTTCCCATTATTGAGATTAAGTGATTTGCCCAACTTGGCTAGCCAAATGCATATCAGGTTGACACATTGATTCTTAGTCTCACAAGGCTCATGAACTTTGGAAATAGTGAAAAAGATGTTTATTTGGAATGATCAGACTCCAAAAGGCTCATAGATGCCATGGTTTGTGGTAATTCTCAGTCCAGGCTAACTTTAAATTTGCTATATAGCCAGTTCCTCAGCCGCCTGTGTCCATCTCCCAAGTTCTGGGATTAGACCACCATACTCATGTGGGTCTCCTCATTCTGACCGTATTCACTAGACCCCAAAGTCAAACCTATGTACCAATTGCAAGGTTGCCCCTTGACTTAATGGTAGGTGACTATCTTAGTAACTTTATATGTGGGTATGAAGGGTGGTAGTATTTCAAAGTCTTACTTAGTAATAATTTCCTTTCAAAATGTCCTTTGGGTAGCAGTGGCCCTTTATGTGGATTGTGCTCCACAGCACAGCTTTAGGGATAGTATTGGATCTAGGATGATGAAGAGTTAAGGACTCTGTATATCTGACTACACAAGTGTTGAAACAAGAGGAAATGCCTCTTAGGAAAAGCAGCCATGTCCTCTGCTAATTTTTCATGTTGTCTGGCAGCCTGCTTTAAACTGGAAGTGGCTGGAAAAAAGTCTGAGACCAAGTCACTTGAATAACATCCTGTGACTGCATAGATTTTGTATAAGCACCCTGGCTATCTGATATCTGATGATGGCTGTGGAGTAAAAGGAGGAGGGGGAGAGAGAGGGGGGAGAGTATCAGCATGTAGGTGTCCCATGGCTTGCAGGTGGCATCTAGAGCTGACCACAGAGAGGGGACCGCAGCTCTGCAGTTCAGAAGCAAAGGCGATGTGCCTTCTTGACCTTTGTCTGCCTGTCCAGATCCTCTTGGCTTTCTTTGCTTCCTCTGTAGCTAAAGGTTCTCAACTCCCTGACCTCCTCTTTGTTTTCCAAGCCCCAGTTTCCACCTACTTATCAAACTGCTCTTTTGAACTTTATCATGAACTTGCAAATCACCCAACTAAACAACAGCTTTCCACCTTTATCTTTCTTGGACTCTGTACAGCAGGATTTGTGGCAGACCAACTCATTTTGCTTAATGTACTATTTCTCTAATGTCATGAGCAATTTTTCGAGTGTTCCTTTGACTCTCCCTCAACTCTGTCCTTGGTGCATTCAGGCTTCCATGCTTCTATTTTCTTCATTTGCTAGACCTTATGGTCATTTATTTGGAGATCAGCATCTTCATTTCTGGCCTTGCTCTAGAGCATGAGGCTCCCAGCACGAATACTGAGTATCCACAGGACCAGGCACATTGTCATATCCCTAAGAACCTATGGTAACAACTGAAACAAATGGCTAACTGTGGTTTTCTCCACCAACTTCTGATTCCTATAAAACCCCGCCATCTCAGCCTTGGGTTGGTTCTTGGTTCTTCCTGCCTCTCCCCTCTCCCCTCTCCCCTCTCCCCTCTCCNCCCCTCCCCTCCTCTCCTCTCCTCTCCTCTCCTCTCCTTCTCTTGCTCCTCCCAACCTCTCCTCCCATGGCCTGGTTCAATCTGGCTCCTTTCAAATGCATCTGGCTGTATTCTCCCCCTCATATCTACAATTTAAAATAGTTCTCCTCAGCCATACCTTGGAGCCATCATGTCCTCATTTTCACTTAAGGTGATACACTAGTGGGAATGCTAAAGGGCAAGAACTATACACTGAATCCCTGGCTGTGATAAAGCAAATACTTAAAGCCTGACAACTCCTACCAACAAATGGATGGAAGAGTACATGAAAGAATAATGACCAGGAGATGCCTACATGAAAGATGGAAACGTGTTAAATTAGTAAATGAGCGATAAATGTAATTTAGTACCTATAATAGCAGGAGAGATTGTGTCTGAGTCAAATGTTACTGACCATGAGAAAGAGCTGGAAAACCAATATTCTTGTCATTTAATCTACTCCTGACAATAGCAGATTTATTGAGAGACATGTCTAGAAACTTAATGTGCAACATGAATACTATAGGTAATAAAAATATACTATCTATGGATTCCTGTTAAATGAAACATTAGCTGTTCTTACCATACCCCCCCAAAAGTAAAAATGAACAACTGTGTGAGATAATGGATATAAATCTGCTTCATATGGCAACTATTTGACCACCTATATGTATCCCTGTTACATCACACTGTATACTTTAAATATCCACAATAAAACTCATTTTTTAAAATGAATTATGGATTTTCCTATACACATGAGTGAGTAATGAAATTTGAAATAAATGAAATGAACCAATATAAATAAAGTAACCATGTAATAGAGTGACTGGAAATAAGGCAGCTGTGTGCTAAAGTATATATATATATATATATATATATATATATATGGAAATCAAATATCTATCCCTGAAAGTTTCCCTGATGCTCTTTGATATGAGAGAAACAAAAACCTGATGGCCTGCATCCCCGCATCCCCGCATCCCCGCATCCCCGCATCCCCGCATCCCCGCATCCCTGGATAAGCTTGACTGACTTAACTCCATGCAGATAGGAAGTAGGAGTATGGGGAGAAGTGGGGAGATGCAGGGATTTTCCATAGGTGGTATGCCTCAAGAACCCTAGAGGACAGGAAATAGCAACCACTCTTTAAAAGAAAAGCAAGTTTCACTGCAACTTTCTGGTTTATGTGTCACTCAAAGGCTCTGGCACTATAGGAAGTGCGTACAACCAATTCTTATAATCAAACAGTAACATTGACCTGAGCCCCTTCACCTACATCACCATGGTGACCTGAACTCCTTCATCAAGTAGGAGCAGGGAGGAGGAACCAAGAATCTTTCCCTTCTCTGAACACTTTACCTGTCATCAAATCCTAATGTCTTTACCATCTGGTGAGAAAGCTGGACATTCTTTAAATTTTCACTTGAACTGTCACAGGGCTGGCTTAAGTGTTATTATTTTTTTTTTCTGGAGCTGAGAAATCAACTTCTCATTAGCCTCTTTTCCTGACAATTGCCTATTGCTAATTCTCTACAATGCATCAAAACAATTCTCTTTCTTTCTTTCTTTCTTTCTTTCTTTCTTTCTTTCTTTCTTTCTTTCTTTCTTTCTTTCTTTCTTTCTATCGTGTTGAGATCAAACACAGGACTTTGTGAATGCTAGGAAAATTATTGAACTATATCTCAAGCCAGGACTGATATTTGTAACGTAATAAGGTCATATCGCTCTACTACTTAAACACTTTCAGTGATTCCTCATCTCTAAGCAACACATTCAAACTCTTTGAGATGTACTTTCAAGACCCTTCAAAACATGGCTCCCCCCTGTTGGTGGTTTTCTGCTGCTTCATAACTACCCACATCCTTTTGATAACACCACAATGCAGTTATAATAAGAGATGTTATAATTTCCAAAATGCATTGTATGTTCCCTGTGTTTTTACACCAAGAGTACAAGTGTGTGTCAGCCCAAGTCCTTAATTTTCTCCTTAAAGGAACTTTGCTATCAGGAACACTTCCCTCTCCATACCAAACAACCACTCCCTAGTTATTCTCTCTGGGTTTTTCCCCATTGGTTATTTCAACAATGACTAAGTTCCTAAAATACCTCAGGCACATTTCCAGAGAAAAGAGTTAAAATCATGAAAATAGACTCAGTTTCTGTCCTCATAGAATGGGCATGTATCATAGCACTGAACACATATGAACACGCAGGGCAGTAGTTCTCAGGGAAGAATTAAAAATTGAACTGTGTGACAGGCTGACAGGTGAGTTATGTCAGATAGGGACTTCAGGGCAGTCCTCTGCAGGAAACAGCAAAGTGGTCCAACAGCAAAATGATCAGGTAAAACTGTCAAGTAGGAAGCAGAGAGAAGAACACACAACAAGTGTAATGCCAAACAGTTTAAAGAAAGAAATGAGCTGGTGCACATGGCATAAAGCGCAGATGGCTGTGACAGAAAGTACTGGAAAGATAAAGCTAGCTTCCTGGAGCCAAAGCAAGGGATGAGATCTTATTCTAAGTGTGGGAAGAAGTCAGCGGGCAACTTTAAAAGAAGTATGAAGTGGTCTGATATTGTGGTAGAGGGGCAAGATCCTAGCAGTCACCCCCGAAAAATAATATAGAGAAAACAGCTTGTCTCTAAGTCAAGCAAATTTCAAATAAACATAAGACGAGTCCCATGATCTGAACACTCAGAATCCAAGCAGATATTTAAATTAGACTAGTCATGAAATTATGTTAAACAAAATAGCAGCATTAAAATAAAATACATTTAAAAAATCTACAAGATCTTAGCTGAGTTACAATCCTAAATTTTCTTTGCATTCGACATTGTAAAGCATCTGACTTGCTTTTCCAGCAGAGAAGTTAGACAAGGTAGTGGCTGTCTTTATTAAAATCAGCCTCCCCAGGGGCTTTGCCCAGTGTCAAAAATCACTTTTGTGTGTGTGTGTGTGTGTGTGTGTGTGCATGTGTGTGTGTGTGTGTGTGTGTATGACTTGTCTAATAATCTTCTCTATACAGGGCTCTAAAGATGCATACTCTAAGAGCTGATTGCCAGCCTAGAACAACATGGAACAGATAAAATAGAAGGAATAGAGGAAACTGGAAGGCAGATCCTGAAGTGGTTAAAAGTTTACATGAAGTGATCCTGTAGTACTCCTTGGCCTGATAAAGCCTTGACAGACCTCAGGATAATGTAACTCTAAATTTCTAAGCAGGAGCCATTCTCTGTGAGCTGGTTGAAAAAGGTCCCACGTGATATACCTTAACTTCATTCTCTTGGGCCCTATGTGAAGCCACTATCTAAATATGAAGCAGATTTCACACAGACAGACTGAGGTTCCTGAATCCTAAGAGCCAAATGTGCTTAAAGAGGAAGAAATCTGTTTATGAATTATTACAATCAATGCCAGGGCTGGGTCTTTACCACTTCATTGCAGAGCCCCAGTCTCCTGTCAAGGTAGAACTGAGGAGCACCCAAGTAAAACACAAGGAAGGGAAATCTTAAGGGTCTTCTGGAACCCACCCAGAAGTCCAAGAACCTTCTTATTGTTGTTTATAGAGGCCAGTTTATGTGGATATTTGTATTTTCATCTAGAAACAGGAACAATTTATTAAAATCCTGAACAATGCCACCATCCATGCCACCATGTCGTTGAAATAGCAGAGGATGCCAAAAAGAATAGAAGGAAGAGATTGATGGCTCATTCACTTAGATCAACGTCAACCAATTCAGAAGAATGACATGCTAAAAGATATATAACTAATCCCATTCTCTGCCATAGTGATCGAAAGAGTGAAGGCTCACATGTCATCCTTGTGTCTCTATTTTACTACATCCTTGTGACTACACGCACACACACACACACACACACACACACACACACACACACACTGATGGCAGGGGGGTGATCTCCTCCCTTTAATTATTGGAAAGATGTGTTGCAGTAGAGAGGGAGAGGAGGGATAAAATAATGAATCAAGCATGACTTTCTTTGGCAGTGTTGTATAAAGATGTCTAAAAGTTGATCCCTATCTGCTCCCAGACTAGAAGAAGTACAGACTAGAAGATCTTGGATTCTGAGACTATGTGAGGCACTCCTAACACATTGAAAATACACATGGCAGTACCCCAACTATGCATGTTTTCTCTGGAGTCACTGTACCAAGTTCAAAATACCTGGGTATCTTAGGATCTCCTCTCAATCCCCAACCTCACTATATACCTCTGGGGTTTTCTCTTTCTCTAAAACAGTAGCTAGAATTTGCTAATCATTTACACACCAGCCTCAGATAAAACACTCTTCAGTGCAATCTTATTTAATCTTTACTATGATGCTGTATAAGAATATTATTATTACATTCCATTTGCATATGGAAAAACTGGGGTTAGCAACACTAAAGATAGAAATTTAGATCAGAACCCTGCTCATATTCTAGATTGGTCCTAGAAAACTCCCACTATTTAGAGAAGGGTTGGGAAGGCTAAGAATTAGAAGCTGTTCCATTGTAGATATGCCCCAAGACCCTTTCTCAGCCTTCCATTTATCCCAGAGAGAAAGTCAGACTTAGCAAAGAGGTGAAATCCTTGCCAGGATCTACTCCAAGGAGTTCCTGCAAGTTCTAGTAGAAAAGCAGCCCCTGGGTAGTCACAGAATGGCAGCAACATCAAGTCTTAACGAGCGTGTAGCCATTGCTTAAGTGCCTGCCCTCTGTAAGCCACAACGGTTCTATTTGCAAAATGGAAATTATCCAAACTTATAAGAATGTTAAAAGAATCAAAATGATCAGCTGGCTTTTAAAACTGCTTGCAAACTGCGCACGATGATGTCTGCCTACAAGTCTTGGCTACCCGGGGAAGCTGAGACAGGAGGATAGTGAGTTTAATGAGTCAAGATAATAAAACCCCATTTCAAAAAGAGAGAAAAAAAATGCCTTCAAACTCTACCAAGGCGATTCAGCATAAAGCCCATGGCTATTGCTGGTCCTTACTTTCTGAATCTTTCTTCTGTCTGCTTCAGACACAAGCCCCTTCAACCCCTCTACTTCCCATACAGAGAAAACTGAGCTTACCATGTCCTCTCCGATCCGGCTGTCTTTCTTCCCTCTAGCCAAAACCACACTTCTTATACTTCTGCTGCCTCCCCTTAATGTCAGGCTGCCTAACAAAACAACTTCCTATTCGCTTTCCAGAAATGTATCACGGCCTTTCCCCTAAAGTTAGCCTGTTGATACTGCAGAAGCAGTGTTGGCAGCTTGGAAGGAGCTGTTGCCAGGGGGGGGTGGGGGCAACAGGTCAATCCTTCCACAGGAGACCGTCTGGAGACAGGCGCAGGTGTGAATCACTCCTGGACATCCCAGACTGAGCAAGGCAGGAACAGAACCCATGCACCCAGGGGTCAGGTTTCCTTTGATTATGACAGGACTTCCAATCTAAGGCCGTAAGGTTTGGAATACTTGCTCTGTACTTGTCACACATTCCCAGTGTAAATTCCAGTTAATGGTGGATGCCAGAGAATGGTTAAGATTCCAGTAGACTTCAGAGGGGACAAAGCAAAAAATAGAAGCAGAAGGAAAAAAAAAAAACTAGACAGGTAGAAAAGGGAAAATCCAGGGAGAGTTTCTGACACTTGGGGACTATTGCTGGAAATGGTTTTGAAGTGACATATGGGAAAGGCGTGAGCTATCTGAGAAAGCTGTCTCTTGTGTCAAAAGAGGAGGAATAGAAAGGTGTGCTGGCTCCTGCCTATAATCCCAGAAGTTGAGAGATGGATAGAGGAGGGTTCTGAGTTCTAGGCGAGAATCAGCTAGAGAAGCAGACCCTGCCTGTGATGGGTGCACACTAGCACTGCCTACAACACGCTCAGCGCTCTGCATGGCATTTTCCCAAACACTGAGTGTGTATAATTGCCCTACATTCTGTGCTTGGGGACTGTTACTCTTCTGTTATCATGTTATTCACATGGCTGAGGAGACTAAGTCACAAACTTACTCTCCTCACACAGGTGGCCATCAGGGGAGGCAGGCTGTCTGTCGGGTGTGGACTCTAAAAAGACGGAAAAGGCTAGGATTTCTTTTCTCAGAGCATGTGACATGTGGGGCCAAGCATTCTGTTAGTGTAATAGTTAGGATTTGGTCCACACGTTTAGACTTCTCAAGACCTATTCTTATTCCATTTGTAGTCACCAATTAAGCTAATTATTTAATTAATTAAAAGCTAAATTAATTAGATACTCTACACTACTTTCTCAACTGTTAATCAGGATGATACTAATGGATCTTACCTCACAGAGTTTTGTGAAGTTACATAGATTGGTACAAGGAGAGGGCTGGAAATAATAGCAGACACACAGTAGGTGCTCCAAAAATGTCGCTAATCATGGCTACTTTCCAGGGAGGTAGTAAAATAAAAAAGCTAAATGTTTTGTAACAAGTTGGAAAAAAAAACCCTCACAATTTATCTTCCTAGAATCCTAGTTAATAGTGTTGGCCATTATTATTATTTTTTTACTCTCTCTATGATTGCTATAGTTTCTGCACAGACATCCCAAAGATAGGTTCAAAATTGGGGAAAGGGATAGGATCTGGGAAAAACTCAAAAGGTAAACATGAATTAAGGGATGTGTGAACCTGCGGAATGTGTGAAGCTGCTTTCCCAACCTGGGATATAGGACCAAAGCAAAGAGCCAAATACACGTTTAACGTAAAAAGGCCGTTTAAGGAGGTGGTCATGAAGAATGGCCACAGAGGAATAATGGAAACCGACTGAGAAAAAGGATGGGGGAACTCTGATCTTGCATGACACAAGGATTTAGAGTCCACACCCACCAGACTACCTGACTCCCCTGATGGCCAACTGTGTGAGGAGAGTAAGTATGTGAGTAACATGATAACAGAAGAGTAACAGTCCCCAAGCACAGAATGTAGGGCAATTATACACACTCAGTGTTTGGGAAAATGCCGTGCAGAGCGCTGAGCATGTTGTAGACAGTGCTAGAGTGCACTCATCACTCCGTTAAGCACGCCTTTAATCCCAGCACTCGGGAGGCAGAGGCAGGCGGATTTCTGAGTTTGAGGCCAGCCTGGTCTACAGAGTGAGTTCCAGGACAGCCAGGGCTACACAGAGAAAAACAAAACAAAACAACAAAAAAAAAGAAAAGACTTTCAGTTAGTCACAAGGGAGTATGCTTTGTATAATAATAGATTTCTACTGAAAATGTAGATAATATTAAATGGCAATATTAGACATGCAGAGAGTTTCCTAGAGAGGAAAGATGGTGGAGCATAAAATTCTAGGCTTTGTGTATCCCGACATCGTCCCCCCAACACAGACAGCTATCCACAAATCAACACAGCCCTGGGGAGGGCACAAAGGCTCATGTAAAAATCCTCAGTATCGCAGTGGAACAAAATGCCAGAGGTTACATACACAGAGGAAATGATAGATGTTGACGGGGGTGAGGGGTGCACATGGAAATGAGAAGAATGTCAGAGGTGTTCTTCATCAGCCATGGGCCTCTGTGCCCCTTGGTGTCCCCATTGTCCCCTTGGTGGCCCCATTGTCTACAAAAGACACTGGCATTGTTTTCCACTGAGCTAACTGACCACGATTTCTCCTGCAAAGCCCTGGAAAAGAAAACACAGCTTTACACACCCCTCCCAAGCAACAACTGCTTGTACCATCCCTGAACTGGTACCAAGGCTGCTACTTCCCACAAGGCCCTGTGTGGCCTGGACCTCTATGCTGGAGCTGTTCTGCAAGTGTCCTCACCTCACATGCCAGAGCCATTGTAATCTAGTTCTTACTTGGAGGCCCTGACCCAGGTGCCTGTCAATAGCATCTTCTCACGGTACTAGTTACACCACCATAGATAGATAGTTGGTTCCCAACCCCTGGAGTCACTGTGCTTACACACACCCATGCTCTGGACCCTAGCTCTGAGCCCAGGACTCAAACTCTAACCATCACTGTAGACAGATGTCCTGTATCTAGAACACGGCCAGCATGGCTCTGTAAGAGTCAGTGCTCTAGATAGCAGAGCAGAAACCACAGGGAGTTAGCCCATGTCCTAGATACCAGGGCTGCTATAAAAAAGTGCATATCCCTGTTCCAGACTCCAGCTCTGTGGTTGGTCCTCTTATAGCCATACCTTCAAGCACCACAGCAAAAGAGTTCACACCCTGGGATCCAGAATCCAGGTTGTTCTGCCTCTATCCATGCTTTTGTGACCAGCTCAGCTTCCAAGGAGATCTATCCCATGGCCTACACCCCGAAACCAGTGAGCTCGGCACATACCCACACTGTAGGCATAATGTTTTTGTGTACTGTGTAAATATTGTCCTTGGCCAGGTGACTGATCTGCCCAGTTGTGTTAACATTTTCATATTTGGAGTAGCTTGGAACGTTATAGGTGTTCATTCAGGCTAAAGAAAACTCATTTAGAAACCATATCACAGACCAGAGTCCTTAAATTAGGAATTTACCTAGAAGTCTCTATTGTCATTTCATTTCAAAGGCACCTGAAATTCATTCAGAATTCACTGCCCTTTGTAACCCAAGTATAAAGGGGCTTAGATTGTGCTTCTGCAGAATTTTAAAAACCACCACCACCACCAAAACAAAAACAAAAGCCCCACAAAGTTCTCTCCCTCTCACTCCTGTGTGTGTGTGTGTGTGTGTGTGTGTGTGTGTGTGTGTGTGTGTGTGTGTTGAAGACCAAACTCAAATGCTAGGAAAATACATGGAAGCATAAAAGCATATAAACGAATCTCATATAATGAATTAGGAACTGGGGACGCAGTTGAGAAGCAGGGTTTTGCTTTAGCATAAATGAGGCAGAGGCCCTGTGCAATACTCTCCAGTACAGCAAAACGAATTTTAACAGAGTTCTGGCCAAGCACAATGGTCTTTCCACTGTCCCCTCGTCCCCACTTAAAGCACTGGAATGTTATGGGATGTAAAAAGACAAAGACATTTGTTCAAAGAGGGTTGTCCCTCTAACTGTTCCCAAGGGCACAGTGTTTTTAATGTTCTTAGTTATTTATATATTATTTTCCTCTCTGTTACAGAGCCAAGCAGTCAGCCTGACTAAGAACAGATGAAATAAACAAAATCAAGTCTCCGATGACTGTGTCTCCTTGCTCCTAGAATCTACACTCAACAAGCAAAAAGCACACATGACATTTTACTGATACAATTCATACCACAGTGGTATGGTAAAGCATTTTCTAATGTATACAAGCCCCGAGTTTGAGTCCCAACCCTGTGACAAATAAGCAAACAGTATAAAAATGTTGAACTCATAGAAGCAGAAGGGAAAATAATGGTGACTGGGTGTCTGGAGCAGGGATTAGGAAGGTGTTGGTGAAAGGATATAAAGTCCCAGCTGTATAGGAGGATGAGCAGAAGAGATCTATTGCATAAGATAGCAACTAGAGTTAATAACTGTGATATTTGACTGTTGTCCTAGAGGGGTTTCTGTTCCTACTGAAGGAAGCCAAGGCAGACACCAAAGCAGAGTCCACGGAGGAATGCTTCTGAATGGCTTGCTCCCCTGACGACTCTTCTTTCTTTCTTTCTTTCTTTCTTTCTTTCTTTCTTTCTTTCTTTCTTTCATAATGTTTTCTTTTGTTGAAAATTAGATTGTTGCTCTTACTCTTGCTTTTCTCTTGCTCTTGCTCTTCCTCTTTCCTTCCCATCCCCTTCCCCCACCCTTCTCAATAGAAAGAAAGAAAGAAAGAAAGAAAGAAAGAAAGAAAGAAAGAAAGAAAGAAAGAAAATTAGATTGTTGTCATGAAATATATTCTGATCACGGTTGGTCTCCTTCTCCTGACTCCTCCCCCTTCCTTGACTCCTCCCAGCTCCTCCCTCCTTCCCTTCCCATCCAGATCTGTACCCTTTCTGTCTCTTCTTAGAGAAAAGATAGGAATCTAAGGAATAATAATAAAATAAAATAAGGTGAAGCAAAAACAAACAAGTAGAAGGAAAAAGAGCCAAAGAAAAAGCACAAGAAGCACACACACACACACACACACACACACAAACACACACACACACACACACACACACACACAGAATGTCAAGTTTTGGTTAAAAGGAAAAAGAAAAAGAAAATATAGGGTTTTTTTCTACTCATTTTGTTAATATAGTATATAATCAGTGCAAACTGTTGAAATTACAGAAAAAGCAAAAAGAAAGGAAAACCGCCAAATGTTATTACCAATAGTATCCATCATTTTATATCTGCTTTTATCATTGATAAGTTACCACCTGCTTCTCTTATATGAGAATATATACTTGCTCTAGCTACAACTCAATCTATCCAAAAGAACACACAGAGGGATAGATATATAGATATTAATATAGATGATAAATAACATAGAGATACAGCATAGAGGTAAGGACTGGTGGTAATTTGACCTCCCTATGTTTGAACATGGAAATGCACAAGGCAATAGAGCCCTCCTGGCCTCTGTGTCTTAAGTGTCTATTCTGCCTTTAATGTTCTCTACTCTGCTGTGGACAAAGGCACCAGCTCTTCACACATAGCTTTAGGAGGATATCTCACGCATGTTTCATTAGCTTCTACCTCTTCCTGTGGAGAGTCTATTTAAATTGCTCTGTGGTGTTATACTTCAGCATTTCTTTTCTCTATCTTTGCTCTCCAGGTTTTGAAAAGGAAGGAAAGGCAAGGGAATAAACTGGCTTGGCAGAGATCCCAAACAACAAACATAAAATTTCAGAAGACTATCCACCCACAGTAACTTAAATAGAAATGGGATTCTCAGGGCACATTCCATATTGACACATTTATACCACCACAGGCCCGTGAAAGGATCCATGTATGCACCTTGTGTGTGTGTGTGTGTGTGTGTGTGTGTGTGTGTGTGTGTGTGTGTATGTGTTTTGTGAGAGCCTGTAATCTAATCTTAGCTATGTTCTAAAGACAGGAACTAGAATTAGACCTAGTCCCTGTTCTGAAGGTTGTCAGAGAGCAGAGACAGGCAAATCAGCTAAGCATAGACGATATGGTAGAAGAAGTATCTCCACAGATTTGTGGGAGATCTACCCAGGACATCTGATGGCTTGATGGTGAGGATGGATTCGTATTTGTAAGACTGTAGAGAAGATTCTTGGGAATGGAAGAAGTCAGTCTTTAGTGCTAACAGCATGATTTTGGGCATATGCACACAGAAAAGGCTCTAAGCTCAATAGATGTTTAGGAAGTGGTTTTTCACGGTAACAACACTCATACCCTTTCAAAAGCATACTGTGTCTGAGCCCTGTGAATACCAGAGTGCTGACAGAACCACAGAAGGCTTATCTCCTACCTTAAGGCAGTAGAATCTGTTCAAATGAGTGACCTGTCTACAAACGAACATTTGTGAGTAGACTAGAGCTATCAAGAAAGCAAAGCAGAAATATTGATATATTGATGGCCTACCAATAGTGAACATTTATTCTTGGGTTAAAACCTACACTAAACATTTTTAATGTTGTCTTAATCCTTACAACAAATTCACATGACAGGTATTTTTTGTAGTACTTCTCCATGTCCTCAACAAGTACTCTGACATGGGTTTTATTAGAATGCAAATTGGGGGTTGGAGGGGTATGTATTTTAACAGGGCACAGTTCTGAAGTGGGAAGGATGAGCTCCATCTACAATGACACTGAAGTAGAATGAAAAGTGAAATTTTTCTTTAAGTTCATTACAACATACTTTTTGAGGAAAGAAATTCCTTGATCCTTTTTATCTTAAAGTGAAGACTGTATTCTAGAAATCTCTAGCAATTTCAGACTAAATAAGAGTGAGATTGAATTGAGCTACTTCTCATATCCTTGCCAAGAAACAGGAGCCCTCTCTCAGGGCAACATCTATATAACTCAGCCTCCCAGGACGAAATAACCTTGAATACAAAGGGAAGTCTGTTGGGGAATGTGTATTTTATCTGGAAATACAAAGATCACATCAAAAGAGTTTTCTAGCTGAGCGGGAAAAGGCTAGGTGGGAGAGGAAGTAAAAGTGGTACATCTCTACAGCGCCACACAACCCTCCAAATGGGAAACATTTTAGTTCTGAACTGCCTGCAACTTCTTCATTAATTTCTACCATTTCCCACTATCAGTTGTAGTAAAGATAATTGACAAAAAAGTTAAAGAACAGATAACAGAATCAGGTTGCAATACATGATTTGTTTTCTGTTGCTGCATGCTAGGGAATGTGACTTTAATGATATTTACATCAGCCATTGCCTCTGTGGTCATTAATTTCTTTAGCATCATGACACAGAAGTGACAAATAGATTCTATTTTTATGAAACAAGCATGAAGTTTTACACTGACTCTCTCCTTTCTCCCTTCTCCTTCTCCTTCTCCTTCTCCTTCTCCTTCTCCTTCTCCTTCTCCTTCTCCTTCTCCTTCTCCTTCTCCTTCTCCTTCTCCTTCTTCTCCTCCTCCTCCTCCTTCTGAATTAATTTCCCAGCTCCTCCTCCTCCTCCTCCTCCTCCTCCTCCTCCTCCTCCTTCTGAGTTAATTTCCCAGAACCTACATGGTGGCTCACAACTGTAATTCCAGTCCTAGGTGATCTGTCGCCACCTCTGGCCTCTTCAGAAACTGCAAGCATGTGATAGCCACACATATATGAGGGTAAAACATCCATACATATAAAATATAATGCAAAGAAAGGTTTGAGAGAAATTATTTTTTGAGAAAGGTTATTACTGTGTAGTTCTAGTTGGCCTGGAATTCCCTATGTAGATGAACCCAGCTAACTCACAGAAATTATTTGCTTCTACCTACCAAGCTATGTTAACACTAAAGGTGTGTGCTAATACACCTGACTTGGATTGAACTTTTTAAAATAAGAAACATTTTCTAGTTAAAATTATGTAATGATTCGGTTACTGGTTGTCTCTTCTCTGTTTCCCCTATAGGGTTCTAGCGCTGTGGCAGGCAGATGCAGAATTAAAAATCCTAATTCAGCATTCAGAGGTGTCTCCTAGTGGTCAAAGAACATCTCCCAGTTAGAATTTTTATTTAGAAATTTACTCAAAATGGGTGAGATTCAATAGTGAGATTTATATCTCTAAATTCCTAAGAGATACTGTAGGGGGAAGACCCTAGAAATGAATTTTTGAATATGACTCTGTCTCAGGCCAAAGAAACAACCTAAATAAATGGAGTGGCATCTAGTGAAGACATTTCTGAACAACCAATATGGAAAGATAATTTATAGATTGGGAGAGAATTCTTGAAAAACACATATTTGGGTTTAATATTAGGGTTAACACATAAAACATATCAGGAGGTCCACAAATGTAGTGGCTATTCCTGGTTGTCAACTTGACTATATCTTCCAATCCAGAATTGGAAGGCTCACCAGTGATCTTAATCTGGAAACTGGGATATATAAGTTTCTGACCTGGATCTTGGAATGGAGATCTTGAGGCATAGTGGCTATGAATGCCAGAAGATTAAGACAGGGAGATCTCTGAGTTCAAGGTCATCTGGGATTAAAGGCGTGGTGGCACACACCTTTAATCAGGGCTACACCTTCTGCTGAAGACCTAAATAAGGACATTGGAAGAAGAAAGACTAACTCTCTCTCACTTCTTTGTCTGCTTGCCTTGTGAGACTGAAAAACAGCTAGATCCTAGGACTTCCATTCACAGCTGCTGCTGACCATTGTTGGGAGTTGGACTGCAGACTTTAAGTCATCAACAAATTCCTTTACTATATAGAGACTATCCACAAGTTCTGTGTCTCTAGAGAACCCTGGCTAATACTGGGAGTGGGGTATTCCTGTGACAATCTGACCACGTTTTGGGGAGGACTATGGAAGGACTTTGGAACTTTGGGCTAGAAGATCCATTTGGTGTTGAGAGCTCTGTGAGATGTTATGTAGGATCTTGGAAGATAATGTTGAGAACAGTGCAGATGATGGAGGCCTGGCTTGTGAAATTTCAGAGGGAAGATTAAATATTCTTATCAGGGCCATGTTTTGATTATGAATATTCTGTGGTTTTGGTTAGCTGGGGCTGAAGAATCAGCTGTGATTAACAAGATACCAGAATCATTAAAGCAAACCTTTATGTTACTGGGACTATCAATGCTGGCTAGCTGGAGCTCAGAAATTAGCGGTGATTAAGAAGAGACCAGCATCACTAAGGTGAAATCTTCTGGGAAGTGTTTTTTGAGAGCACAGAGGCTGTGCTCTAGAGATAGCCAAGGTTGTACCTTGTGCTGTGGCTGGACTTGGTAATGTGTAAGAGCCACCTAGGTGGTACTGGTTTTGAAGGCATGAAGGGGTTATGAAGAGCAGTTGAGGCTAAGCACTGTGAGAGGCCATGGGAGACCATTGGTGAAGGTGCAGCCTCAGTTGCAACTGATGGCCCAGAACTGAAGGGGTCATGCAAAGAAGTTGAGGCTTGGCACCATGAAGAGAGCCTATGAGAAGCTATTGGTGAAGCCTAGTTACAGGGGAAGACAGCAGTGTTTTGGAGATGCCAGTACCATGAGATGACCACCAAGAACAGAAGCAGCAGTGGAGTACAGTCAGTTGGATCCTAGAAGACAAGGTGTGTGCTACAAAGGGCAGAGCTGGAGAAGTGACCCAAGCCTTTTGAGGATCCTAGAAGATCATGAGTGGATCCCAGACATTGGACAGTTGGAGTTTGATTTTGCTTTTGATTGTGACTGTGCAATGATATTTTTCCCTCTTGAAGGAAGAAAGTATTTTAGTGGAGCCCACAGTTAAAAGACCTTTAATTGTAAAAAAGACTTTGAATTCTATAAGAAAGCAAGCTGAGCAAGCCAGGGGAAGCAAGCCAGTAAGTAACATTCCTCCATGGCTTCTGCATCAGCTTCTGCTTCCTGACCTGGTTGAGTTCCAGTCCTGACTTCCTTTGGTGATCAACAGCAATGTGGAAAGTTTAAGCTGAATAAACCCTTTCCTCCCCAAATGCTTCTTGGTCATGATGTTTGTGCAGGAATTGAAACCCTGACTAAGGCAACAACTTAACAGCAGAAAAACGAATTACCAAATTTAAAAACTGGCAAAAGACTTTGCTGTGGTTCACAGTTTGAATGTCCCCCAAAGCTCATATGATAAAGCTGTGGTCCTTAGCTCATAGTACTGTTGAGAACAACTTCAAATGAGGCAGGAGAGGACAGCACACCCTCACATACGTACCGGCACATACACTTTATATGTTGTTTTCAACTACAATGAATTCTTATAAATTTGATAGATGCTTTTCCTTTCTCATTAACATCTGCTAAGCTTCTAGAAATAATCGTTTCTACACAGCCTGACATGGGGACAGGTACTGGTGGGTAAGCTTGCTTGTAGGCCAGATCAGGCTCTATAAGAACAAGACTCTATGTACATGACTTCTCATATGGATGCCAAGTTACCCTGTTGGTCTACATCCACATTAGACTTGATCATTTACCACCCTTAATAGACAGGGAATTCTTTGCTGCAGAAATCACAACTTAGCCATCTATGTAGAGTCTGTTCTGTACTATCCTTGCCAAAAGTCAACACAAGTTGTATGACATTCACTATACCTGAGGGATTACTTCTTGCAATGAACCATTTATTTGGTACAATCTTCTCCACCTCTAACAGCTACGATTTCATAGCCCTAGTGGAATTAACCTCTTCTCCATGAATCCTTTAACCCTTAGCTCATGTGTCCCAGAAAATCAAATGAATATTTTTCATTCAAAAGCCTTATTCATGTTCTCTTCTTTCTGTCCACATGGAGTGTGAATCTGACTAATTAAATACTTTTATATTTTGAAGAAAAGTGTAAAAGAACTGAAAAGATACTTGATTCTTTCCACAATCTCTTGAAGAAGTGCTTTTTTTTTTTTTTTTTTTTTTTTGGAAATAGCCTTTGAATAGTATCTCTGCTCTGAAATTGGGGCTAAGAAGAGAAGATTGATGTCATCTGCATTCTTTTTGTTTTTTTAAAGATTTATTTCTTTATTTTATGTATATGAGGGTAATATAGCTGTTCTCAGACACACCAGAAGAGGACATCAGATCCCATTACAGATGGTTGTGAGTCACCATGTGGTTGTTGGGAATTGAACTCAGGAGCTCTGGAAGAGCAGTCAATGCTCTTAACCACTGAGTCATCTCTCCAGCCCCCATCATCTGCATTCTTATAAAAGTGGCAATGTCTCATGTGCAAAGAGAATGGACTGAAGGTGCCTTTGTTCCTTGAACAAGCCATGGTGTTTCCTGATGAGCCTTATAAGTATGTACATAATTTTAAGGTGTGTTCCGAATTTATCATAGCTAATTGAAAGTTATTCCTTTAGTTTGTAAATGTCTTGCTCGTCAAAATGAATACTGTACACATAAACTCCAATTGTAACATTAAACAAAAGATTATAATAAAAAAAAAACGGAAGAGTGGTGATCACATAACTATTTAGCTGGAAGTAATCAAACCAAGTCCAGTGTCTAAATCCTCAAATAATTCTATGATCCTGCCTCCTGATAACAGGGAATTTTCCTACCAAAAAGAATAATAGTGCCCCTGGGACGTCCTTTCCTTTGAACACTAAGGAGTCAGGAAAAAACAGTGCTGGAGATTTCTATTGGTTAGTTGTTTGTGCTTAAACTCTGCTAAATAGGTCTTCTTTTCCTGTAGCTATACTTTTTGTTATTCTCATTATTAAATTAAACTTCAACATTTTATAGTTAATAACCAGCTTTACAAAAACAGTCTTAATAGCAAAACTGAAACTCTAGAAGGAATTTCTTTCTGGGTTTCCTTTGTCAATAATTATCACTCGCAGTGTGTTGTTTATTCTCTGCGCATCTACGTTCTTTCAGTAGTTTCTGCTGCTGTTGATAGCCAGCTTTATCCTTTTGTGATTAGATAGGAGGCAGGAGGTGATTTTAATTTTCCTATATTTGCATTTAGAAATGCATTGTGTCCTAATGTGTGGTCTATTTTTGAGGAATATAGCTTTTGAAAGGATGCATATTCTTTAGTGTTCAGGTTGGATGTTCTAAAGGATGTCTCTTAGGTCCATTTTATTTAAGATATCATTTAACCCCAGTGTTCCTCTATTTACTTCTTCCCAGATCATCTGTCTGTTGGCATGAGTGAGGTTTCAAAGTCACCCACTATCCTCATGTCGGCATTATCTCCAAGCTTAGATATGATGGTATTTCTTGTATGAGATCGAATACTCTTGTGTTTATATTGTGCATGTTTAGGATTGTAATATCCTTTTGGTGGATTGTTCCTCTAATTAGTATGAAGGAACCCTCCTAAGAGCTTCCAATTCACTTTATTTTGGAATCTGCTTTGTTGCACAGCACCCTCCAGCACTATTGAAGTTTGCCAGTAAGGATGAAGCATCCAGTACCAGCCTTATGGTATTTCTATGTTCTGTGACTTAAGTATGTGATATCTCCATAAATAAGGTCTTATTGTCTAGTGAACTTGTTCCTGTATCTCTCATCCATCCACTCAAGAATTTAGAATAACTGCAATTAGGATGTCAAGAGCTCTCAAGCATGAAGTAGCAGGCAAGAACAAGTGGGCAGTGTGAGCAGACATGTGGAGCTTCTAAGAAAGAACTAGAATAAAATGGTAGAGATCAGCAACGTTGTACTAGAAATAGTGAACGCCTCATTAGTAAACCACATCCAGCTAAGGGAAGAGTCACTGTGCTTGACAGTACCTTACTAGAATTAGCCAATAGTGAAACTCCGAGAGCACAAACACTAAGCAAAACAGAAGAGGAGATATGAGGACTGTGGCCAAACATAAAAACAATATGTGCCTAATTGAGACTGTCGGAAGGAGAAGGAAGAGAAAAAGAAGGTAAATATTTGCTGTAAGAATGTCTGAGAAATTCTTTCAAATTCCTATCAGATACAACAGAAACATCAAGGAGGCTAAATGTCAAATCAACTATATTCACGTAAACTGTTTTCTAACCATAGAAAGTTAAATTTGAAAAAATTCTGGAAGCCCGTGTTAATGGGAAGCAAAAGGAATTAGATCTGCATTCTCCTCGAATACCATGCAAGAAAGCAAAAGTCAAGTGGAATTTTAGCTTTTTAGAGAAAAGTCTCATCTAGAATTGTGTGCCCTATAAAAGTTCCCTTCAACGGCAAAGGAGAAACAATACACTTTTGGGGCAAAAATTGAGAGAATTTGTTGCCAATAGCCCCCTGCCTTAAAGTAAATGTTAAAAGAAGTTCTTAAAAGAGAAGAAAAAATAAATGAAAATACAAAGTTCAGAGGACATCAGGGATTTAAATCAATGAAGATGATCTGTGTTCCTGGTGAGGGAGACGCAACATCAGTAATGGGTGGGCAGAGTTGGCATTATCAGACGTTATTTTTTTCCCCAGCTCATTCTGTAAATTCAACACAGTCACAATCAATTTCCTAGAAAATTATTTTATGGTTACTGACAATTGATACTATAGCATATACAGAGACATGGTCTGAATTTTTATATCTCCCCAAACTTCCTTGTTAAAAGCTAACCCCTCAAATAAGTGTATGAGGAGGTGTTATAGTAGGGAGGGAATCAAGTGATGAGGACGTTGCCTTTATAGATGGAATTAATGCTTTTATTAAAGATACTTACAAGAGGAAGCTCACCTTCCTCCATGGGAGGAAATAGAAGATGTCATCTATAAACCAGGAAGTGGGCTCATACTAGACCCCAACTATTTTAACAATTTCATCTTGGCCTTTTGGCCTCCACAATTTAAGATATAAATTTCTGGTGCTGTGTATACAGATGCTAAATTCTGTACCCTAAGATCTGGTTGCCTCCAGATGAGAAAACTGTCATATTCACTGGCCTTTGTTATGTAAACCTTGCTGCCCAGTTTAAAGTTAACTAGTTAATAACAGGCTGGAACCTGTGATTAAGCAGTAGAGACAAAAGGGAGGGATTAAGTGCCATGTCTGGAATGGCTGTGACAGAGCTTGTGTGACACCACAGATCTCAGGGGACAGAATTTAGCATCTGTGTACAAAGCACCAGACTAACCTCCAACAGGGCTGAGGAGGCCTGGCACCAAGTGTAGAAATTTGAATTTGGGGGCTGGTGAGATGGCTCAGCGGGTAAGAGCACCCGACTGCTCTTCCGAAGGTGATAAGTTCAAATCCCAGCATCCACATGGTGGCTCACAACCATCCGTAACGAGATCTGGCGCCCTCTTCTGGAGTGTCTGAAGACAGCTACAGTGTACTTACATATAATAAATAAAATAAATCTTTAAAAAAAAAATTGAATTTGGTCTCTGGGACTCGTGGAAGAAGAACAGAAGTGTGTCCAGAAAGTTTTGTATACACACACACACACACACACACACACACACACACACACACACACACACACACACACACACACACACACACACACACATACACACACACACACACACACGTACACACAAAAAATAATAAAATTTCAAAGAAAAGAAAAAATGCTTTCTGGAACAATTAGACATTTATATACCAATAAAATAAAAGCAAGGGATTTAGACACATACTTTATATCCTTGACAAAATGTAACTGCAAAGTTTCTGGAAGATTGTGAGAGAAAATCCAGGTGTTCCTGATAATGACATTTTTAGGCAAAATATCAAAATTCTGACTTATAGAAACAGCATCAAGAGAACAAGAAGACAAGCCAAATACGTGACAAGTATTAAACTTCAACAATAAGAAAAGTTGAAATATCTCAGCTGAATTGGGTTAAAGATCCTAACAAACACTTATCAGAGAAGATATACAAATGGCAAGTAAGCACATGGAAAATGCTCCAAACCAAATACCTCCAGAGAAGTGTTGTACTACGTGAATGAGTGTTTATTGAGCACCCAGTTCTTGACAGTCTCTGTGCAGCTTGAGGCTATCGCAATGAGCAAGACAAGAAGTGAAATTCCATAACTCACATCAACGAGAGCAACCTTCTTAAAATAAGTGGTCCTTAGTGTGACATACTGATTACATACTGTATAATCAACAATTTTACAAATGGTATAATTGAAGACCAACAGAATCAACTAACCTGGACCCTTGGGGGCTCTCAGAGACTGAACTACCAACCAAATGGTGCATACAAGTGCTGGACCTAGGCTCCTCGCACATATGTAGCAGATATGCAGCTTGGTCTTCATGCAGGTTCCCCAACAACTGGAACGGGGGCTTATCCTGACTCAGTTGCCTACCTGTGGATCCCCTAACTGGGATGCCTAGTCTGGCCTCAGTGGGAGAGGATGTACCTAGTCTTGCAGTGACTCGATGTGCCAGAGTGAGTTGGTACCCAGGGGATCCTCCCTCTTCTCAGAGGAGAAAGGGATGGGATGAGGGAGGAACTATGTGAGGGAGGACTGGGAAGAGGGGGCACTGCAATCAGGATGTAATGTTAATAAATAAATTAATTAATGGAAAAGAGAGAGATTGAAGAGTTAGCAAATGACATTGTGTTTTAATCCAAGGTCTGTAAGTCTACCAAAGCTCACAGTGTTTTCATGTAACATTAAGGTTTCCCAGATTATTTGGCCCATAGGTCGAACAGATTTGGGCTTCATTTAGTCCAAAGCACGGTTGATTTATTGCTTTGCCTCTATAAAGCTATGGATGCTTCTAAAGTACCCACACTGTTTATATGACCTGAACACGAGGCTGCCAGAGTCAGGCGCTACAGCAGCAGGGAAGGCCATAGTGAATGTGAGCTGTATGGCAGGATCTCTGGGCTCTGCCTGTATAACAGCTGTGAGACAATTTCAGGGATATTTGTTCTCGATAGAGATCTTTTCCCTGGATGTCACAGTTCCTAAAACTTTTCATAATTTGGCATTCAAGATGTAAGATTCCTAGGAAGACTAGGAATAGTGGTAATAGCAATATACATTCTTTCTTCGATGTTAGTATTTTATAATTAAAGTGTATTAGTTATTGTTCCTTTTAGTATAATAGCACACCCTAACAAAAGCAACTTAAGGGATGAATGACTCATTTTGGCTCACAGCTTGGGATTAGAATTCATTACAGTGAGGAGGATATGGCAGCAAGAACTTGAGGCAGTTCGTCACATTGCATCACTGTCAGGAAGTAGAAAGGGTTGAATGCTTGTGCTCAGCTCACTTTCTCCTCTATATTTGGTCTAGCCTAGGGAGTGGTGGCACCCACAGTAGGCACATCATTCCACCTCAGTTCATCAGATTGTGGTAATACTCCACAGGAATGCCCAGAGGCCCATCTTCTAGATGACTCCTGATTTCATCAAGCTGACTATTGAGATTAACCATCACAGATGTCAACCACAATAGTAACAACATTAAGGCTCCATACTGCCCTCTAGCTAAGACTTTGTCACTGTTGGCCACTTTGTGTTCTCTTCCAATTCTACTAATCTCATCAGACAGATGTGTTGTCAAGGAGATACCCACAAACAGTACTCCAGAATTGAGAGCCAAGAACTAATTGTCCCGGACTCTCAGCAAACGAAACCCTAGCAACCCAACTGACAGGAATCCAGGGCTATCATTCCTTATGGCCAATGATTTCAGCCTTGTTTTAGAAAGTGTCCTATAGGTCTGTCTGGTTTTTGAGAGAAGTATTTAAAATTATCTTCTCAAATTTATGAATATCAATTGAGGATCACCAAGTAAAAATCATGACAACTTAACAGTAAGGGAAGCAACTGCAGCAGAAGAGAGCAGAAGGAAGCGAAGGCAGGGCAAAGTCCTCCTACAGAACTGTTCTCAATGAGATGAAAGAATATGACATCAGACGTGCTTATGAGAAAACACAATCTGATGAAATAGAAACACAGGAATAAGCAGTAAAAAGCAGAATAGTGAAATACAGAAGCGGGACTGGACAATGCTGGAAGAGCCTGCGTACTGTAAGGATTCAGAACTTGACAGATATGTTTGTCTCTAATTGAATAACAACTCTGCCTTGTATTCCTCATATGAGTTTGAACAAGTTATTGAAGCTCTAGGCTTTCTATATCTGCTGAGAATAACAGACAAGAATATATTTCTAGTTTAATATAGTACCTGGCACACAGCACATGCAACATAGAATAATGCCTCTTTTTACTTATATTCCAAACTATAAAGTCAATATTTTCTTGAATGGAGACTTTAGATCCTTTTTCACAATGTCAACATCACTAGGAGAGACAGACATTACAATGTTATTGTTTTTAATATGTGCTTTCTTTAAGGCAAATTTATCAGATAATACATAGCTTCTAAATGGTATGGATATGCCAAGAAACACAGAAGAAAACAACTAATTCGGAAGTAAAAGGTGAGCTGAGTTTCCCACTGTAGCCTTGAACACCCAGGGTCAAGGTTAACACCAAAAGAAGTACCAGCACTAAAGCCCCTTCCACCCCATTTCATCTTTGAAGACTGATGTTGGTACTATCAGATCCTGGTATTTTATATATATATATATAGGATAACAGTTGTTTTCCTTTACCTTTAGAAGATTCATGTCTAAAGATAAAATCCCTGATCTTACTAGGCTGATTACCTTATGTTCCCCTCCTTTAAAGATAGTTAACTTTGAATTATTACACACAAAGACTCCAGGAATGGGCTAGGAAAACTACCTTAACATATCTTCTCTATCTTCTAATGGTAGAGATCAGTGCTGGGCAAATCAATTTTAGGTACAGCCCATGTATGAATGAAGAATCCATACGTATGTAATCCATAATCGCAGCTTTCAGTTAACAAGGTGAGACCAAAGTTGTGATAAGAGAGCAGGAATCACTACAGACTAATTTAAACCACATCACACTCAGGTTGGTCATAGCTTTGCTTTAAACACCAGGGCAGCAATATCCAAGCAGCCGCATCCTTTCCGGTCTTCAAGCATCCAGGGAATTAATCAGGAAGTTAGACGCTGCTGAGGGCAGACTTGGATGATAAAGTGCAATGGCTTTTCCCAGGCATCATTGTGCTGATGCCGCCCATTGTGACAAAGCTAGATAAACAAGAATTAACGGGAATCCAGTATCTTCCTCTCTATAGTAAAAAGTTTCCTTGCTTAAGTCTTTTAGGAAATTCCAATTTGTAGTGAGGGTTAGGAAGTTGAACAAAGAAAGTCTTAACATTAATGAATAGTAGGTTTAAAGTATGAGTGCTGAAAATGGATATCTAGCTTTCTTTTAAAGTCCTACACATATAGAAAAGATACTGATCAGTCTACGTACAACAAAATTAAAATCTCATAAATAGAATAAACCAGGCCACAAAATGAAAGACAGTCATACATAAAGATCAGAGACAAATGGAACCAATCCATAATGCTACTAGACACCAGAAGATGAGCTACCCTTTGGGGACAGGGGTTACTTGATGATCAGAAGAATCAGAGCCAGAGCGAGAGCGGGAACAGCAAGGCTGTGATACTGATCTGTTTCTTGACCTGGGTGCTAGTTGTAGGAGTGTGTTGAGGTAGTAAAATTTTATCAAATATTTCACTTTTGTTAGACACCTGTTTTTGTAAGTTCATTAGACTGCATAGAAGTTCAAACAGTATCTCACATTGCAAAGGAGATTATTTAAGGGGCCTCAGCTTTCTGGCCATTTCCATAAGAGAATCCTTAAGTCATGTTAAGAATGGGCAAATTCCAGGAGAAGTTTAGGGTGAAAAAAATCAGAATGTGAGTTTGTTGGGTAAGATTCTTTGTATATTACAGTGTTCTTATGGAGTCTAAGACTGTACCCCTTTTTTTGGAATGTGTGAGAAAGACAAGATCTACTCATAAGAGTGTTTAATTGTACATAACGTGTTACCAAAACTTACTCAAGAACAATATTAAAGTCTAATATCTAGTGAGAGCTTGGCTGTAGCTTTCCTTAATGTCTTTAGCTGACTGAAGCTGCCAGGTATGAGCAGTTTAGCTGCCTGGCGGTTCTCAGATCCTCCTCCATACCTGAGACACTGGAACTCCTGGGTGCAGAACTTAACAGCAGTAAGTGGGTATTTCTACACTCAATAAGTAGCTACTAAATTTCACTAATTACCGCAAACTCTCCATGTCCACTGTATATCAGAACAAGGACGCAACGGTGAGCAAGGCTGATATGGTCCCCAGTGTGCATAACATTCAATGGAAAACAATCATTAAAATGCTAAGCAAGACAATAACTAATGCGTCCGAGTTCTGGATTTGACAGACACGGCTCTAAGTGTTCTACATCTGTTTAAGTCTCACGGCAATTTTGTGAAATACACTATTTTTAGTCTCTATTGTTTTAAAATGGAAAACAAAACTGACAAGAGGTGCTGGGGAAAAATTCAAAATGTGAAGGCAAACAGGTGTAATGACATTATTACTTTGTCCTTAACTAATAACATTGGGAGTGAATTATGAGGAGCAGTGATCTATTGAACTTTTCAAATTTCTTTTCTGTAAAATAGAAATGATGCCTAGGGTTTCAGTCTATGGACCTGCCATCCTGAGCAAACCTGATGCCTTTGGACCCTGAGAGATAAAGCAGGATCTAGCCTTGTGAGTACTTTGGTGAGAGATAATAATTCATCCTTACAAGGTAGTCTGCAATGTTTGGACTTAAGAAATTATGTAAAATTTTAAAATTGGTGAAAATTCCTATCATTGAAAGGTCTCTAATTTTATTATAAGCTTTCTGTGGACCTATCGAAATATTTTATATGTTAGATATTTTGGTGTGTGAACGTGATTTTTCTAGTTTGCTTTCTGTTGCTGTGATAAACACCATGACCAAAAGCAAGTGATTATTTGGGAGGAAAGTGTTTATTTGGCTTATATATCTCCATGACCGTCCACAATTGAAGGAAGTCAGAGCAGGAATTCAAAGGAGAGAGTCAGGAACCGTGCAGGTTTGTTTCTGTGGTTTGCTTGGCTACTGTTCTTATACACAGGGAATGGTATAGCACAGTGGGCTGAGCCCTAGCACACCAATTAGGAATTATGAACATGCCCCACATACATGTCCAGAGGCCAATGTGATGGAGACAATTCTCCAGTTGAGATTGCCTCTTCTTAGGTATATCTAGTTTTGTGTCATGCTCTACAAGAACTGTGGAAATGATGTATGACAGACATTAATGCGTATAGATTGAGCCCCTTCTTTCATTTCATGATAAATACCATTTGATTACACAATTTAATCTCCTGCTTTATTATTATATTCAGTTCCCTAATGTTTGTCAAGGATTATCACATCAACAGTCATAAAAACCTATGCTTTCTTTTATTTATTTTATTTTTATTTATTTAATTGCTTGGGTTCTATATCTGGGTGATGCTGGATCATACAGAATTAAGCCAAAGAATTGTCTCTTGAAATATTTAGGATGCTGTACTGGCTAGGTTTGTGTCAACTTGACACAGCTGGGGTTATCACAGAGAAAGGAGCTTCAGTTGGGGAAATGCCTCCATGAGATCTAGCTGTGAGGCATTTTCTCAATTAGTGATCAAGGGCCCCTTGTGGGTGGAACCATCTCTGGGCTGGCAGTCTTGGGTTTATAAGAGAGCAGGCTGAGCAAGCCAGGGGA